>JALNIF010000117.1:0-12603 GCA_026284005.1 Thecaphora frezii | reverse complement strand
GCGGACGAGATGGGGACGGAAGCTTCGCTGGCAAAGGCTTCGCGTAGGGAGAGCGGGTACGAAAGGCAGTATCAAGACGAGTAGAAATACGAAGGATACAAGGAGGAGGATCGAGGACGAAAAGAGGATGAGGACGAGCAAGAGAGTTGAGCGCCAGTGCCATCGTGCCAGTATCGCCGCAGACGGCAGCACCCAAGCTCTGCCGGCAATGTCGGGCCCCATTCATGTCAAAGTCAGGAAAGCCATAGGGCCGCTGCCATCCAATCTTCGGGCCTCTCCCATTGACGCCAGGACAGCATCCGCCATCCCCTCGAATTGCACTGACACAGCCCAATGGGGCTTCGCGACAGATCGAGCCGGCACAAATTGTCCTAGTTGCATTCTCTGCGCCACTCCTATAAAATCGTTTACACTGGTAGTACTTGTGCCCATTTTGCACCCGCCTCTGCTGCGGATCGACAAAGCGGAATCGCGCCCTCATCCCTGCGCGCCAACGCAGAAGATACGGTAGTCCTCGGCGCCTCTCCAGTCGAATGCCACGATCCCGCCATCGCCCGCCAACTCCTTCAGCACCTGGCCTCGGCTCTCTCCGCTCCAACTGGCCGCGTCCGCATCGCCCATCAGTCGGAGCACCGCCGCCTCCGAACCTGCAGAGCTCACATCCAGATCGATGGGATTGATCGTCAGCAGGTTGCCGCATAGGTACTCGAGCTCCTGATCCGCCCACGCCCGCGTCTCGGTATCATCAGCCGGGGCCTCCGACCCTCCGATGCGGTCCGACGCCGTGGTTTGCAGCGTCGACGTCGAGAGGTTTGAAAACGGCCGCGACGACGAAAAGGGGGCGCGCCAGCATCCGTCAATGTGGTCCAATCCAAAGATGCTGTTACGGGATTGATTCTTCCCTCTCGCTTTCGACCCGGCACCGGGTCGGTCGTTGAGCTCTTGTTGGCTTGCCCCATCGTTCGTCACCGGCTTCGTGTAGGTTGCAGGCGGCAAAGGTGGAACCAGCTCGAGCTCTGCGTTCCTAAGGAGGTCAAAGCCGACCGCAGTCTCCATCTTGAAGCTGACCCGCTTCATCTCGATTCTGCTGGGCAGGAATGCAAGCACGGTGATGCCAACATGAATACCGAGGACGTTGCTCTTATTTGGCCTGGACGCGAAGCCAGGCTGCGGTGATTGTGAAGAGAAGGCTCCAGAACCATGGGCCGAGGCGCTCGAATCCTGCCGCCAACGCTCAATCGAGACGGGACCGCTCGACCAAACCCGCTCGATTCCCAACACCCTGGCCCAGCCCGAAACCGAGTTCGGTGTGTCTGACCACTGCAGAACGGCGAGCGGCAGCGGCTTGGCTAGATCCACGGGAAGAGGCAGTGGAAGCACTTGAGTGATGCTTCCGCGAGATACTAGGGCCATCCTGACCGAGACGAGGTGGGTCGACGCAAAGATATCCTGGGTGGCGCCGCGCTTCGGCCGATGGCGACCTCCTCGCATGTTGCGGCCGCCTGTGCTGGGCCTCCCCGGAGCTACGTCCTGGAGTGCGTATCCCCTAGTGCTGATATCGACCTGGCTCTCATAATCATCGTCGCTGCCGCTACTGCTGTCCGCCTGAACTGCTTCGTAGGCCATGCGGCTAGCTGCGTCGAGATACTGACGTGAGGATCGACGGTCAAAGGACAGATTCTGAGTAGTCGGCGGAGGCGGCAGCTCCTTGTTCCGACCCGTCGCGACGGAGGTTGCCCGCGGCGGTCCAGGAAGGCGCCAATCGTTGGGAGGATGCACGAGTGAGGCAGGTCGCGGGAAGGCTGAATTGTGCACGGTGAAGGCCATACCTTGAGGTACCGAGCTCTGGCTGCGTCGGTGGTCAACCTCTGCCTCGATGACGTGCTGTCGGACACGGATCTGAGCTTGCAGCGTTGTAAATCCGACCCAATTATGCTTGCTCGCTTTTGCGTCGTGCGGAGACGGGTCCTTGAGGCGATCGCTCGACGGAAACCTTGAATGCGCCGGAGAAGGGTTCGAGATGGTCGGAGTGAGTCCAAGCGAAATGATGCTGTGGGGCCTCGGCCGTTCTTTTGCGCCCATGGCGGTCGGATCGAGCGATCCGGGAAGTAGAGCCAGATGGGGCTGAATGGTAGAGGACCCTCCCGAAGCGGCGGCGACAACTTCGGAAAGGGGCATCAGCTCAAACTCTCGGACGTTGGAGTCGCTGAGGCGGATCACCACCGATCTTCGACCGAAGCTGACGAGCACGCAAAGATCCGCCCGATGCCACGAGGCGGGCGCAGCGCTAGCCAGAGAGTGGTAGGGCTTCAAGATGCTTGAGTACCCGCTGTGCGGTCGTTTCCCCGTTGCGTTGCCGTGTCCAGCCCCTTTGTGGGATGCCGACAGCGGCGCGTCGGCCGACGATACGCGGAGCTTGGTGGTCGCGTGGACGCCGCTCGCGACAACTGTCGACTTGTCCGCGGTAGCTGCGGCATCGGCGACCGACGCGGGCGCGAAAGCGATTGCCTTGATCGCAAAGGGGGCGTAGAGCTCCTTCATCCAAGCCCAAGATCGTCCGCTCCCTCGCTTTGCCGGGACTGCCTCGTAGACCATGACGCTTTTGGACGTCGCTAGAGCCAGGTACCATGTGCCGGAACCCTTGGTATCCGGACCGGCTTCGTGGACCGTGAAGAACAGGACACCTCTGCTCGCTGCCGACGCGGAATGCTCCTTATCTTTGCCTTTTCCGGACGCATGCTTGCCAGCACCGGGTCCGTACGCGTCGTCGCCAAAGAGGGAAGAGTACGAGCCCTGGGCCGCATTGCTGTGCCCTGCTGTTGAGGCACCAGAATTCGGCGCACTGATAGGGACCGAGCTCAGGGAAAGCGCCAAAGCTGTCGCGAGGTCCGGGTCCTTGGCGATCAGGCTGTCCCGATCATCCCTGCTGCTGGCGGCAGCGAAGCTCTCGACGCTGCGATCGTCGCTCTGGAACGAAAGACGACCCGAATCGGCGATCAAGTCCTGGGACGACCGCATGCCACGCTGGAAATCGCCCTCGAGGGCTTGCATCACCGTTCGAGGAGACCCATGCCGGCTGCCGGTCAGGCCAACCTCAGTTGGTAGAGGGTCGATGACGCCGACGCCATCGTTGACCAGACTTCTTGCGGCGCCGGGCCTCTTCGACGCTTTCTCCGCGCGCGTCTTGTCCTTGGCAAATGCCTTTTTAAGCATCGAGGGGAGCGAGCTCTTCTTTTCCTTGGAAGTAGTCCGCTCGCCTACCAGATCGATGGGCAGCTTCGGCGACTCGTGGTCGAGGGCGTAGAGAAGGATCTTCTTGAGCACTTCCAGATTCCACATCTTCACTGTGCCACTTCCTCCCGGCGGCACGGCCCTTCCTGGACCACCGCCGGCGGCACAGCCAAAATTGGCCGCGGCGATGCCTTCCGTTCCCTCGGCGTAGCTGGATCCATGCCCGTGGCTGGATCCAGAAGAACCACCGAAACCACCGCCGCTCGGCGAACCCACGCTTTCAAACACGGTGCCCGCATGCGCACTCAGCTGGACCAGCTGTTTGGGAAGGTATGACGGCGTCGCAGTCGATGTCGGTGCGGTGAGCGCGAGCAGGATGCCCGGAGCACTTTTCTGCGATCTTGACGATGAAGGCAGGGGACCGGGATTTGAGGCTGGTTCGTTGGACGACAGTAGGCACATCTGGTAGATGCCAAGACCAGACCAAACCTATTGGGATAAAATATATGGAGGATGGACAGAGAGAAGAGGGGGGAAGGTATAGCCGACGAGGGGACGAGGTATACAGTCGAGGTGAGCACAAGCGTCTTTCCAAGGTATGAGTGGCGGCTCGATCAGCTTACGTGGAGACATTTGGTCTCGTCTGGCCAAACTTGCGCAGACTCTTGCGAAGAAGGACCAGTGACCCCGGATGCGTTGCGAACGTCTGCATGATTGCTCGAGCGTTCTTTGCGGGCCTGCTTTTGGAAGAGGAACAGACCGTCGGCGGTGCCGATCAGGACAACTTGCCTTGGTCGGCGTCGAATCCGCTGCAGTCCTGAGCGCGGCGAGGCCGGCGGCAGCTCGAGCAGAACCGAGCACAACGGCTGAGAATGCAGGTGCGGAATGAACCTGGAGCCGTAGTGGTGTATGTGGAGCGGCGGTAGCGAGCTTGGATCGGCATTCTGAGCCTCGCGGACAAGAAAGTGAATCAAAGCAAGGGAAACTTTTCACATGTGAGCAGAATGTGGTATGCGAGACGAGCAAGGTTGCATGTTTGAGGCGGACTCACGCCACACTCGTCCTCTTCATCGCTGCTGCAAGTGACCGCAGTCGAATCATCATCCACTGCGTCCGGATCATTGACGCCGGTGCCCCAGCTCTTTTTCCTGATGGGTGGCTGCACCGTTAAACCGCCACTGCTGTCAGTTGGTCCGATGCCGGCAGCGGCATCCATCCGGGCATAGTGCCGTTCGAGCGCCCTCTTCTCGAGCCATCCCCGCCATCGCGGAAAACGGCCGCCACCTCCGGCTGGGCCCGTTTCGATGGGTGGTGGAGGATGATCGGGAGGGGGTGGTGCCACGCAAGCCTCTTGCATCCGTAGCTGCCTCTCGAAGGCCTCATCGAAAAGCGAGTGTGGCTCGACAAGCTGGAGCGCGGGCGGCGTCGCGGGAAAGTCGAGCGTATGATAGCCTGGCGGCGGTGGCTGAAGGCGCATATCGAACTGCGGAGTGTTGTCCGGCGGATTGGGCGTGCCATCTGGCGTGGGAAAGGGGGTGCCTTCGGATCCCCAAGCGGCCAGCGAACTTGGCAGAGCCTCTGTGACCATGTCCGGCGGCGGCGTCGAGCTCCTTCGAGCAGGCTCTGCTAGAGACGATTCAGCCGGACCGCTCATTGCGTGGTCTCCGGGCTGGCGGTATTGCGGATGCATGGGCAGTCGCTGGTCCTTGGAATGAGCCCACCCGCCATTCGTATCGTGCCTTCGCGCGTTCGGCGGACGGTGCTCTTCGGGAGCCGATCCTGCAAAGCCTGCCAGACTTTGCAGGCACTGATGCAAGTCGGAAGAATGTGGCAATGACTGTGCGCTCGCAGGTGCCTCAGGCTTGCCCTGCGTCGATTCGGAGAGTTGATGCATCGCGGCATCTAGAGTCTCCGCAGTGGCGAGCTCCAGCTCGTTCGTGGCGCCGGCATCCTCATAGGACATTCGCTCCAAGGATCGGGCCGAGGGGATTTGAGCAGAGGCGTGTCCGTCTCGAAAGTGCGAAGAGCACATACGAAGCCTCGTTCCACGTTGTGCATCCAGGGCGGAGGGGTGTGCCTCGTGACGCCACTGGAAATAATTGCAGACGCTCAGCAATGCCGAGCTCGAAGGCTAGATCACAGGGTTCACGCTGGCTGGAAAAGCAGGTGGCAATGAAAGGCGGATTCTGACCTGAGACGAGCTGTCGGCCGCTGTTGTCGCCGAGGCGCTATATCCTGGATTCCTTGATACCCTCCCTTGTGGCTGCGTGCTGCGTGTAACCTGGAAGCTTGGCAGAGCGCCAGCGGTTATAAGAGCTCCCTGAAGGCACTGTGACTGTTCTGGCTTGTACAACCGAGCTTGCGTAGAGGCAGATGATGTAACAAGAGCCTTTGTCGCAATCGATCGGTGCAAAAAGAGGGAAGGTGGCGGTGGACGCGGTGTCAGAAAGCGGGGTCGATAACTGGCGCGAAAAGTGCTGCTATCCGGTCGGTCCGCACGATGAGTCTTCCTCGGAAGAATTTGGGAGGGGCTGGAGGGACGAGGTGTGTGGCTGGGACCTTTGTAGTGGATGGAAGTGCAGAGTGGACGGGTAGCGTGAGTGAATGGGGGCGTGAATGGATGGACGTGAGTGGACGGGCGTGAGTGGATGGGCGTGAATAGAGTGGCAATAGAGTGGCTATTCTGACGGCTATGCTGACGGCTATGCTGACGAGGGCTCAGCTGCGCTTTCGGCCTTCGGGCTGTGCCAAAGGAGCGGCCGAGGCGAGGGCGGCTTGCATTCGAATGGAATCGTAATCGAATTAAAAACGTTGGGGCTCGAGCCAGACTTGCCTGCCTGGTTGGCTGGCTCGCCCCCTCCGCTTCCACGCGACCTCCACCTCGAACATCGGCTGTAGCCCGCCCGTCTTTTTGGCCCACGCTTACGCTGTAAGTTATTCTTCTCCACTGAACTTTCGATTGCGATACTACGCACTTTTCTAATGAGAAATACATGTTTTAAATCACTCGTTTTTGGGAATGAATTGAGGAAAAAATATATTAGTAGGTGCATTAGGAAAATTCAAAACTGCAGGAATTAAATTTTGGGAAAATCCATCCAAATTCAAAATTTTTAATTCCTGCATCACATGCAGTTGGCTACAACTCCCTGCACAGCATGTGCATTTTCCTGTTATTTCTGTTCTTTCCCTAAATAGAAATTCTACAGATTGAAGTCCTCCACCTGCATCCCCCCACTATTGGAGTCCTCTTAAACTTTGTATTCGTCCCGCAAATGAAAGTCTAGTGCAGTAACACCGATCCCTCTACATGATATGGATATAACTAATACTAGTTTTATGAGCCGTGATCTATCTACCTCACTGTTCCACTGACTCTGTGAATGGACTCGCTGGTTTGGCGACCGGAACGGCGGTGTGTGTGTGTGTGTGTAAAGCTAGGGTACCACTTGACTTGGTCCCGTTGCGTCTCCGTATCCCTTGCTTTTGTGCTGTTTGATGCAGGATCCCACTCGGCGGCTTGGCAGAGGGTCGGGTACTACAACTAGCTATGACCACGACGCTCTCTTCCGATCCTGGTCGAGGAGGTCTCGCGTTGTATGTACGAGCGGATTCCCAGAACCGCGCGGTCTAGTCGACTCGCACGAAGGTGCGGTGAGTTAGGGGTGTGAGTCAGTGGGTCGAGAGTTCGTCGATGTAGGTGGGTGTAGGTGGGTGTAGGTGGGTATAGATGGGTGCGAGTTGCGTCCCCGTCATCGGCCCCTGTCGTCGTCTTGGGCCATCGCCGCTGTGGCTGTACATACGTGTGTGCCGCGCCCCCCTCAGGCTGTCGGCATAGCCCCTGAAGTTGTCGTGTCTTGACCACTAGCTGTAACGGGTGGTATACTGGTGGATTGGCGCTGGTGCTCCCACTACTACTGGTTGTCGCAGTGAACAAGGCTATGACTGGGCAGAGGTTGCCCGCGAGAGGCAAATATTCATATGTAGATGTATAAACAACAAATCAAGCGAATAGCAAGGAAGGTGAGGCGCCCAGGCATGGCTACGTGGCGAGCCAAGAACCGCTGCAAGTGAGAGGAGGCTTCAGAATAACGTGCGTTGGCGAACCTAGGAAGCTCCTCCACCCGGTCCGATGGGCGCAGAAGGCGGGGCGGGTGGCCTGAGTAATAAGAATGGCTCAACAGCGGGCGCAGGTGAGCCCTTTGGCCCTGGCGCACAACGGGCGGGGCACAGGCCAAAAGTGCGGCGGGGGCTTCGCAACCTCTCTTGACCTAGACTTGTCACTTCCTACTCGCCTTTTACTACATTTCTATTTGAAACCCGCGCAATAAGCCACACCTGATGGGTGGTTGGTTTGAAAAAGGTCGCCCTCTTGACTTAAGTTTTGGATTTGTAATGGATACGCGTCGCTTTGTGTGGATTGCCCGGCTACACAGGAGGCGAATACTAATCCTCAATAAGACACAGACAGGGGCGCCCCGACGTGACTTGCATGGCAACAACCAACAAGGTGTTGAGCAGAGAGCAGTCGAGTGTGTATGTCATAGTGGGTTGTGCTTCCAGTTGGGTTGTATTTAAAATTCGAACCAACCTAAGCGGTAACCACTACGGGCTGCCAGCCAGCGCGTCAGACTCGGCCACAGGTCGAAAACGACAGCGTTTGGTCCGCGAGCTCATCCGGCCTTACAGACTGAACTCGGCTGCGTGCACGGCGCTCCTCTCCCGACTGCTCCCCTCTTTTCCCCTTCGACCGCCCTCGCATCCCCTACCCTTCGCTATCGGCCCCTACTTGCACCTCTTCCTCTCTCTCTTGCAAACACTGTCCAGCAGGGCAACAGCAGCTCCGCTCGCAAGCTTCCACCAGCATCCCCTTGTTCACTGCCGCTACGAGACTAGACGCACACGCTCCTTGGCTTTCCTCTAATACTCACGAACCACCTTCAACCGCCCAGCCACCTAGTCCCCCGAAGAGAACAGGCCTGCGAACTAGGATAAAGGACTGAACCTGCAATCTCGCCAACTTCCTTACTTGGTCGAACCTCGAACAATCCATTCCACATGTGGCGCGCCAAGTCCAACGCTACTAAAACGCCAGCGGCAGGCGACAAGCCCGCATCCTCCGGTAGGCCCGGCCATCTCGACGAAAAGCAGCAGCAGATCTTGGAGCAGTTTTTTAAAAATGTGAGCCTTGGCCGGCTATCGTCGCCTCTCCAACCCTTGCAAGGACATCCCGGCTGATCTATCAAGCCTTGCTGGCTTCTTGCTCTTCCTCTTCCGCCCTACCCAGATTCAAGAGAAGGGCATCTACAACCCCGAGAGGCACAATGAGGCCTGTCGTAAGTATCTAGGCTTCGAGCATCGGGCAGCCCGTAGTGGGTCGACAGCTACGCTGACAGTGACCATGGCGCATCTTTTCGACCCTCGATGACAGTGTGTCGGTTCCTCCGGGCCCGAAAGTGGGACCTGCCCGCCGCGGAGCTAATGTTCACCGAGGCCGAGAAGTGGAGGGCCGAGTTCGGCGTCGAGAAGCTCTACCATGAGTTCGAGTACCCCGAAAAGGAGAAGGTGGACGAATTCTACCCCCAGTACTACCACAAGACCGACAAGGACGGACGGCCGGTCTACATCGAAATGCTCGGCAAGCTCGACCTCAAGGCCCTCTACCAGGTGTAAGTTGCTCAGGCTCGAGCGTTCCCCGTCTTTTGCGATGGTCTCGTTGCTGCGCGATGGAAGCCGGTTCTGATAGGAAATTTGGACTGGACAAATCCTCTGCTTCTGCAGCACCACTGCCGAGCGTCAGATCCAGAAGCTCGTGGTGGAATATGAGAAGTTCCAGCGCGAGCGACTCCCCGTCTGCAGTGCGGAGAAGGGAGAGCTGGTTGAGACGTCTTGCACCATCATGGATCTCAAGGGAGTCGGCATTTCGCAGTTCTACAAGGTCTCGTCGTACGTTCAGCAGGCATCCAACATTGGACAGCACTATTACCCGGAGACCATGGGCAAGTTCTACATCATCAACGCACCCTACATCTTCACCACCGTATGGTCGGTCATCAAGGGCTGGCTCGACCCCGTAACAGTCGAAAAGATCAAGATCCTCGGTAGCAACTATAAGGCGGAGCTTATTGGGCAAATCCCCGAGGAGAACCTGCCGGAGGTGCTGGGCGGCACGTGCAAGTGTCCCGGTGGATGCTCGCTGAGTGACGCTGGGCCTTGGAATACCGAGGAGGGTCGCCAGATTATCGCCAAGGTCCGAGAGGAGGAGAAGCAGAAGAGGGCGGTACACGAGAAGGAGGGAAGTGCCGCCGTTCCCGCCAACCCCGCTCCCGCCGCTTCAACAGCTGATGCTGTCAATGCCGGCGCTGCCAACGCTCAGGATGAGACTATCCCGCCCCCGACTGCTTAGAGCGGATGGATATGCTTGTGAAGAAGGCGGCAGGGCCTCGATCTTCGCATCAGTATTGCCCAATACTTTCGATGCCGTCCTGCTGTATGACGCCGTCTCTGTCCCGGGATTTGCTCCTCATTTCATCTGTACATAAGATTACTCTCCTACTATCTCCCCTGATCGACGCATGGCAGACCGTGCGCTCGCTCCGATACGCATGCCTCTTCTACCCGCCTTGACCTTTATCCGTCTCTGAGCTTGCCGCTCGCCTAAGCATGGTTGTGTTCGTTCCGATTTCGCCTGGAAGGAAACTTTATCTGAGCACGGAAGCGAAAGTTGCTGCAAGTTTTCACCGCCGATATTCGGTGGAAACGCTTCCAAGGGATCGGGAGGCCTCACCAACTCGCCACCGCTGCAGACATGCGTGCCATCTCCGCGACAAATTTCATCTTTTTACGATTTGTGACTTCATGGTTGTGGTTGCGCGGGTTGCAAACGGGCAAGCGGGCGAGTGGCTCTGGACGTCGCCGATGGTCCAACGAGGCCAGGACTCGTTGCTCGCCTGTTGGCTCGTTGAACGGATATAGCTACGGGCATACTCTGCAAGCAGCACGAGAGTGCAGTGTGGTGTAAATTCAGCAACACGTATACCAGCCTGCTGGCCGGCTGTGACTTTCAGGATCGCAACGAACCTCGCAAGCAAGGGGGCGCGGGTTGCACGGCACTTTGTGCTTGCCTGCTTGCTTGCCTACCTTCACTTGCCAACTTTGGCTTGCCCGCTTCCTCGTTCGTTCGTTCGCTCGCTCGCTCACTTGCTTTCTTGTTATGCCTGGAAATGCCGGGATCGGCGAGAGAGAAGGTCAGAGGCAGAGTCATGTAGTAGTTCTCAGGCCGGGTGAGTCAGGTGGCGACTTCATGAAAAAAGAAGCACGTACTAGCCAGTGTAGTGCTACTCTTCATGCACTCAGTCGTCGAACCGGCAAATGGTCGTGGCCCTTGACCGGAGCAAGGATCGGAGCGTGTCAATTGACCCTCAGTTGCGGCTGTAGCAAGTGAGAAGCTGCTGCTCAACGCACTCTGCCGGCTTCCCATGCCATGCTTGAGCCGAGCGTGTTCGGCTCACGAAGGGTCCTCCTTAGGGCCACACACTGCCACACGTCCAGCTCTCACCCAAGCATGTCCAACGCTGCCGCCCGACGATCCCCGCCCCGCTCGGTCCCCGGGACGTCGGAAGCAAAGTCATGAGCGTAGATGGGAACCACAGGGGTCGCCGCCTTCCCTCCGCCCTAGCAAAAACCACAATGGGAAGGAAGCTCGAGGAAGCGCTGCTGAAAGGCCTCGTTGCTGTAGTAGCCGTGGGCCTTGGATGATGCTTCGGAACATCGAGGTCCTTTCATGCGGTTGTCGAGGGTACTGGGCTCCGCTTTGCTATGGGCCGTGGTCGACCGAGAAAGGATAAATCCCTCCATGAGAGAGCAAAGCGCCGTGCGAGGGCGGCAAGCGTGGTATCGCTGCGAAAGCCCGACCTGCCGTTTTATAATTTGTGCGTCGAGACAGCGGACGCCGCGATTTTCGCAAGCGCGGTTCTCCGCCCTCGGATCCGTCCGACGAAGCAGAGCAGTCAAGGGCAAGGAAGCGCTGAGTCGACGAAAGAAGCCCCCAACGGCCATTTCGACCCTCGTGGCTCTTGCACCAGTCGCAACTAGCAGCGCTGTCGATATAAATCATATTTATTCTGCAACTGGCTTCATATTTGCCACTCTCCATCTAAGGAGTTTGCAAGGCCTGTTACTACCACTCTACTATTTTGCCTTGCTTGTCGATTATATAGTAAACAACAAAGGCTTCTCCCAAGAAGAATATACATGATCATTATTGATGTTCAAATACAACACTCACAACTGGCTACGGGTCGAGCCCACTTCCCTGTGCGTCTCTTCTCTCTTCTATCATCACCTGTATGTACTCGAAAGGCAGTCAAGCCCGCTCAAGGTAGCAGGCGAACACATGCATATATATGTGAGCGTACAACTAGGCTGGACTCGACTCCACTCGACCTCACTAGGCTCGAGTTGAGGATAAGATGGTAAGCAGTAGTACTACTTTGGGCTGGTGAATTAAGTAGTACGAATGCAAAGATATAGCCGCTTTTGTACACGTTATCTGCACGATGCGGGCACCTCTGCCGACTCGCGATCTCCGCCGGTGTGCTTCCTGTCCCGTTGCACTTCTCTTTAAACGGATGCGCCCCTCAATTTTTCTTCGGACCGTTGTCACGACGGCTGGCTCTGCGACCTCAGGTCACACAGTCAGGTCATCCCTTGCCAGCGGGTGAAGCAATCGAAAGCGAATTCAATCCCACGTGCGAAAGCGGTAGCATGCCGCGGCCGCGCTCAGCTGAAGCCGCCGTTGCGATGTGATTATATATTTTACTATAAATGATAGACATCAACCATATTGCCCATTAAAATAAATGCTACCCTCGTCACAGTGTAGATTGAATTTACCCAACGATCCTCGCCACCTGGTGTAGTGGCGTGGCAGTACCACTAGCCGGCCTTACCATGTATTGCTGTAATCCTCTTATCCTCCATTTACCGATCAGCGCGAAGCCTGTCACGATGCAAGCCTTGCACTGCTCTGGGGATGTATAGGAAAGACTTGGGCAAGCAGAGGGCAAGGACTGTTTTACTGATTCCGTAGAAGGTAGCCTGCATCCAAGCGGTGGAATTATTCGCGAGTAAGGGCTCGAAATCAAGGTGATGGATGGATCGTGTAAGTGCAGTAGAGTAGTGTGAGAGGGAAGTGTGCTTCGAGCTCATCGCCGCTCCGACTCGACGATACACACATACAGATACATACACGCACATACACGCACATACACGCACATATACACATACACACATACACACATACACACATACACACATACACACATACACAAATACTCACATGCACACATGCACACATACACACATACACAC
>JALNIF010000115.1:0-13418 GCA_026284005.1 Thecaphora frezii | reverse complement strand
TCGTGTGTGTAGGGCAAGTAGCCATCATCATCACTCGGGCGCGCAGCCTTGGCCCAACCGCGGGACCTCATGGATAAAATCGTTGTTTTGGCAAATCCCGCCCCCCCCCTCTTTTTTTTTTTTTTTTTTTTTTTTTTTTTTTCTCTGCTGCCCTCCCTTCCCGCCCTTCTCACTGTGTGCTCGACCATCCCGCTGTCGGCGGGCTGGGAGCCATCAGGGCCCGGAGACCGTTCGCTCTCCTGCCGCATCTAGTTAGTATCGTCGTGAATCCTATGCCTCTATCTTCCTCGTGCGAGTGCGATCGACAGCCTGAGAGGCGCTCTTTTTTCCCTGCTGTGAATCACGTTATCCTGAAAATCATCCCGACTTATCCCGAACTAGAACAACGGACAACGGGTGTAAAACGAACGAAATTGCGACGGCCTTATGCAGGCAGGCAAATGGGGGGTATCAATGATATACGAACAGCTTAACCTCGCCTATGCCCTCTCCCGTCCCTCTGTACTGGGCCTCGTGGCTGAAACGGAGACGGACCAACTCAACACGACTGAGCGATCTTGCCAGGCGACTGCGTCGATGTGCTGACGGCTTCGTTACAGCTCTTTCCTTCCTGGATCCCACGCACAGCTTGCGATCCCGAGCTCGCCTCCGTTGCTGCCCGATCGACCTGCGCGTTGAACGTCTTTTTCAGACCAGAGGGTGTCTGGCCGGTGCTTCGCATCATCCTACGCAGGTTGCGCAGTGAGGAGCTGCGAGGTGTCAGGGTCGGGGCGGCGCGAATTAGCGGCGGCCTCCCTGGCGAATTCTGCAGCAGGGTGAAGCGATTCTGCGCCGTGATCCCTCCTGGCGCGATGCCAGTGGCGGTCGGAGCAGGCTTGGTCGGCGGTGTGCGGCCTAGACCGATGCCTGCTTCGGCGGCGCGGTTGCGCGCTCTCAGTTCGGCCAGACGCGCCGCGCGCATACTCTCGGCTACTGTCGAAGCGGGCGTCGTACCTGCCACTGCGCTGGGCCCACGTACCGCCGAGGGATTCGATAGAGTGCGCGAGGAAATCTTGCAAGTTGTCAACAAGGCCGGCGCTGCTGTGCCCGGTGCCGCCGCAATGGTTCCTACAGGGGCACGTGTAAAGCTCGCTCCACTTGCGCTGCTTGGAAGTACGAGTCGTCGGTTGTCGTCAGCAAGCTTCCGTGCAATGTCCATCGACGTTGAGCTGGCCAGCATCGTGGTCCGCACCGCAGCCTGCGCAATGGCCTCCCTCTTTCGTTGCAAGAGTCGATCCGGGTCTACACGCGTTCGTTTGAGCCCACTCGCTGGCTTGGCCGTCTTTGTAAGCGTCTTCTTTTGCCCGTCGGTCACAAGGCCATTGGTGCTTGCGCTGCTGGCTACATGTTTCGAGGCCGTGTTCGAGAATGCATTGGTACGGACGCCGCCGAACTCTCGTCCCTTGCTCACCGCAGTTGACAGTCGCTGTTCGGCCGTCGCGGGGCGACCAACCGAGTCGGAAGTTGTGCTCCTGCCAGTCCACCCCTGGGTTCGAAGGCGGTCAGCCATTGCGGTCGACTTTGCGACGGGTTTTACGTCCCCTTCCTTTTGAGCTGGAAGCGCTTGCCTGCCGCTCTGTTGAGGGCGAACGGGAGCCGATTTTGACAGGCTTGCTTTGGCGTTAGGGACTGGTTTCCTCTTGACCAGAGACGGAGGTACCTTAGTGACAGTGGAAGCTGTTGTTGAGGTGATAGCTGACGAAGTCGACCGTGTGCTTCCGATACTGCTGTCGTTCACCTTCCTCGCCGCCGCTGGTGCACCAGCCTTGGCAGTGGCAGGAGCAGCTTGGCCGCTCGAACCTCCGTGCAGCATTCCCTTGATGCCCATCTTGAGCCTCTCCAGTCGTCCCCGCTCCTTTGCCTTGGCATTGGCCGCCGCTGAAGCAGAGGCCACGGCCCCACCCTTGCTGAGCCTTCGTTGTCGAGCAAGTTCAAGCCGTTTCCTCTGCATCTCGCGCTGGGCGTTCGAAGAGAGCGACGTCGCAGTGGCGCTGGGTCTCATGGCCGAGTCAGTAGCGGCTCGAGTGGATCCAGAGGCGCTTAGACCTGGCTTGCTGGGGTCCTCCGAGACTCGCAACCGCTTCGTCGATACCGTGGCGTGAATGCCGCCACCTCGCCGAGCGACTGAAGCAACAAGGTTTGACGATGATCGGGCGGCTGCCATCGCTGACGATCCTTTCGCCGGGCTTTGAGTCGAAGCGAGTCTTCCGTTGGGCGCAGTGGGGAAGCTCTTGCCATCGGCCTCGTTGGGTCTCGTACGCTTGGCCGCATAATGGTTGGTGATTGAATCCATCTTATTGAACTGCTTCTCGTGCTCGCTGTCGAATTGCGTACTCTTGCCTTTTGACAGGCCGAGATCCTGGAACGATGTCGTTGAACCGATGCCGCGGCCAAGCGTCGAGAGAGATGTGGTGGAGATGCCTTTGGCGGTGAGCCTTGCATTGAGTTCCGCGAGGATGGACTCCGTAGCTTCCTGGAACTGCTGGTTCGAGACGGTTGGCACAGATGAAGGTTCAGCAAGAGCCGGTTGAGTAGCCGGCGCCAGTGCTTTGCCCATTCCCTGCGGAGGGAGGTCAGGATATAGCTTCGAGGGAGAGGCGGACAAGATGGTAAGCAGAGCAGGGCCCTGCGAGGCTCGCGACCGAGAGGGTCGAGGTTTAATGATGCGAAGAGGTTGAGTCTGGCTTGAAACCCCACCAGGGCCGGGATATCCCTCTGGATCGTGCTCGTTGCTATTCGGCCCGAGTGTGATCATCGAGTCGCCAAATGAACCGGGCATGGAAACGTTTGCCGTCATCTCTTTGTCGCTTCCGTCGATTGGGATATGGGTTTCTTCCTCTTCTTCTTCTTCTTCTTCTTCTTCTTCTTCTTCTTCTTCTTTGGACCCGACATCTGCATCATCTCTCTGCCTCTTTTCCCCAAACGTCTTCTTGCCGCCGCTTCGAGAGAGCGAGCCCATACGCTGTAGGCTATCCCGGAACCCTTTTAAGCTGCCGCTGAGAGCCTTCCAAGGTGATGTGGACGAGGATGGATTGCTCTGAAGCGAGGCCGTGGGCAGGCGAGGGCTCTCGGTGTGGACCTCCATGGCTGCCATCGATCCAAACTCGACCGTGAAGGGGTCGATCGGTTCTGCTTGTGGCGCAGCCTGCGATGCGGCTGATTGGTCTGAAGGCACTTCCGGTAGCTGGTCCATGGAGCAATCCTGGATTTCGCTTTCTTCTGGTTCGGGACTGCGGATGTCCTGCAGCATGCGATCGATGTCGTGAGAGAGGTCGGCGACCTGAGCGTGCGCCGAGTTTGGACGTGCATCGACCCTGGAACTGGTGGCATCAATGGGCCTTGGGCCCTGGACGGATCGTCTTTGCAGGGGTCGCGTCTCCTCGAGCTCTTGGCGGGGATGGGAATGGATGCCATTAACGTTGTGCTTTCGGGGGGAACGACGGAGGCCCTGTTCGGGCTTCAGCGGCGTCGAACGCGACGCGCTGGACCCTGCGGCTGCCTCGGATGCCGTCGATGACTGCCGAATCTTGCGGGGACTGCCATCACCGTTGCCGTCTTCATTGGCATTGTCGTCGTCGTCTTCCTCGTCGGTATCGATGGCTAGTTGGCTAGGCCTTGCTCGCTTGACGTGGCGGAGAAGGGCAAGGTTGCCCCTGGTGGGGCTGTTGGGGGAGATGTTGTCTGCGGCAAAGGTTTGGAGCCGAGAGATGAGATCGGTGTTTTTGCCGGTGGCCTTGATGTCGAGCCTGCGGCAGAGGCTGACGAGCTGCTTGCGTTTGAGGCAGTGCAGAGCATCGGGGTGGAGGAGGATGCTGTCCTCGTCGGCCATGGCTGGCTGATGGAAAGAGGAGGGGGGAGGCAAGGAGTGACGGAGGGTAGTGGTGGTAGTGGTGGTGGTGGTGGTGGAGGAGGAGGGTGTGGGGCGGGGAAAGGGGTGGCTAGAGGATAGCGAGGTAGGGTCTTGAAGTGCACCCGGCGGGGTGGCGGTGTGCTGCGATACGCGAACGAGGGATGGTGGAGCGCAATGAAGGAGGGTGGTGGAAGGGTGGTAGGAGAGAAGATGAGTCGTGGCGGGGTGGCGAGGTGGCGTGCGGCCGAGGTCGGTTGGGATGCACGGCGACGGAAGGCCGAGGATGGCTGCGGTGGCCGACAATCACAATCCCAATCACCATCACAATCACCACCCCAATCGCAATCCCAATCACCATCACAATCACCATGCCAATCGCAATCACAATCACCATCACAATCACCATGCCAATCGCAATCACAATCAAGGCCACAGGCGTGGCCGTGACGGGAGTCAAGCCGACGAGGACCCTTGGAAACAATATGAATTAAGAATCTTATCCACCACCGATATGGAAAGCCAGCACCAAAAGTTTCAACAAGTCTGCCGCACAACCTCCCCAAGATGAATTTGGGCGCCCGCTGCCTCGGCGGTGGGCTCAAGGGTTGAAACAGGTTCCACCCACCGCTCAGCGACTTTGGCGGCCTGCCTGTTTGGGACTTCTTTTCGCCCCACGCGCTCCCGCAAAGTCACAGCTTAGCCTGTGATGTTGTGTGTGTGCGTGTGTGTGTGTGACGCGTCTGACACGCCCTCCACACCAACACCCACACCACCAAATCACACACATGTATACACGCGTCTACATTCATAGTCTTAATCTTTATTCATACACATGCCAACACGACCACTAACCCGGTCCGACGGCGCCAGCCTGCCTTGGTCGGTTTGTTTCGGCGATTGGAGCTATCGTGCGGCAAGCAGCGAGAGGCGGGAGGCTGTCGGCCCTCGGTAGCATCCGATACATCAGAAAAAAAGTGGCAACGGGCCGACGGTGCTTCATAACAGAGCGGCATCCGGGTTGCGCAGACGGACGCTCCGCCCCGACCCGGGCCACGACGAGGCAAATGAAATAAAATAAAGTCGCAACGACGTCAACGGCAGCGGCGCATGCAGCCCAACACGAGTAGATTCACAATTTGGTGTGCTTTGCTGGCCGGCTGCTACGCCGAGCAAACCTAGTGATGAGTTTGGCTACTTCCGAGGCGAGGCTATCCGACGACGGCCGGCCAGTGGACGGTCACAGCTAGAGTCACGCACACCCTCACGCACACCCTCACGCACACCCTCACGCACACCCTCACGCACACCCTCACGCACGCCCTCACGCACGCCCTCACGCACACCTAGACCGCGGTAACCTGCCGAGAACCAAGTCGCACGTACGCAGAGTAGTTGAAGCCGCTCCTACAGCTTTGCGGCAGCTGCGTCAACGGCAGAAGTAGCGATGAGTTGGAAGGGCAGCATAGTGCCATGAGGGTAACCAAATGTGGCGGGCGCGCCACGGATAATCACAATGCTGTCAGAGGCGGACGCAGCGCCAACGGAGCCGAACGCACCGCCAACCCGCCTCCGTCCACCATCGCCGCCACCGTCGTTTGCCACAAGCCTCCTCATCCCCCTCCTCCCTACACCCTCCCCTGCACCTTGTTCCCAATACACGCCAACATGCAACACTACACACGCCCGGGCGTTCCCTCAAGGGTCCGTGCACGCACAATCCACATCCACCGCTCATTACTATGACTTGCAACCCACTTGCTCCCCGCACCGTCCCTACGCTCTCTGACTGTGCCCTCGTAGCAACTCTGGCACAACCACCAGGTTCGCTCGCATATGCACACTTCCGAGGCCAAAGCGCGGCCAAGAGCTAGCTGCCCTTTGATGCATCGCCGCCAATCATGATTGACTGGGTCGTCGCTGCCGCCTGCGCTGGCTCCTGTGCTGCTCGTCTTTAACTCCCACTTTTGCGCTGCCCTCATAACCTCCGCCGACGTGCGGTAAAGGCGTCCATTGTACCATCCTCCTGCCTTTCCGTCCTTCCGTCCTGATGAACGCCCCTTCTTTGTGCTTCCTTCGACCCTGCATCCTCGGTTCCTGAAAACTCGCCCGCCCCTTGCTACGATCTCGGTGCCTTCTGGCTCGCCGCTCCATCTTTGGCCTCATCACTACCAATCGCTCCACCAGCCTTTGCCTGTTTCATGCTGTCTTCTGCTGACCACCCTTAGAAGAACTCAACGGTTCTGATACCTGGCTGTCGTTCTCCAAATCCAACACCGCCCACATCGCTGTTCCTTGTGGTCCAACTGCTCCGTCCCTCGTTGCTGCACGCTACAAACCATGCCAGACGCACTCGACACCGAGTGCCTCAAGAAAATCGTGCGCAAACTCGAGTTCGTTCCCCCCCTTTTCCGAGAAGCGGCCGTCGACCTCTGCTCCAGAAACGACTCGACACGCCAATCTCAGCTCGCCGACCTGATTCAACAGCTCCAAACCGACACCTTTGGCCGATCCAGAAAGCAATGCCAAATCCAATGCCAGCGCTTCATTCACGACCTCAACGTGCTCCTCCAACTCGATCTGCCACCCCAAGAGCAAGGTACGTGTCCCGCCTCCTGACCACCTTGACGATAGTACGGGCCCGTTTCTTCAATCGGCGCACCACTGAGGCCTCTCTCCCCTTTCTTCTTTTCGCTGCCACTCCCTCGTACTGATATTTGGCCCGCCAGGATCTCCATCTAGTGCTCCAGTCTCGCCAGCGTGCCCCGCCGAGAGCTCCAAAAAACGCTCGAATGGCGCAGTCGATGGTAAAGTGGCACTGTCCACCGTAAAAAAGCCAAAGACCAGCGCCCTCATTGACGCTATCGACGATATCGCCATCCCCGCCGCCGCTGGCCCAACCTCTCGCCTCCTCGCTCCTTGTTTTGCTGCTCGAGGCCGAGCGAAGAAAAGCACCATCATGGCCAGCGATATCCGTTCCCCGAACGTCGGCTCATACAACGACATCGCTCCTGCGAACATCCACCTGCAAGCCATGCAGGCCAAAGGCGGGAGGCCCGGGGTGCCCTGGGGTGTTCAGTACTTCCTGGTATCCCTCGTCTCTCACGACTTCATCTCGTGGGACAACCTCGACGTCGAAGAAGGGATTGATGCGTTGCGCTCCGACAGCAACCTCGCCTCGATCGACCAATTCTTTCGAAAGGAGGTACAGGCGGCCATGTGGTGCAGCAGCGGGTCAGAAACCCTCGCCGTGTCGCGCAACATTACCGAGCCAGAACTTCGAACCTACCACGAGCTCGATCGGGAGCAACGGGCGCTTGCGTCTAACAAGTTTGCCGGGCTCGGGGTCTTCGGCGATAGTTCCAGCGACGATACGTATGGCGGCAAAGTCATTTTCGAGGGCGAGATCTGCTGGACCCAGCGAGATTTCGCTCGAGCAAGCGACCATGCTTCTTCTGGGGGGCCCTTCCGCGTCCGTCTCTCCCCTCCTCGTCTAGGCCCAAGCTGTCGCTTCACGCGGCGCTTTGGCAGCGAGCGATTCATACGCCTCAAGGTCGATGGTCGCCTGCTGAAGGAACTCCAAAAATTCCAACGCGCCGACAAAGACAGTCTCTGCCAGGCCTTTCTCGCCTACCTTCTTCGCCCGTTTCGACTCTTGGGCCGCGTCTATCGCCCGCTGTTTGTCAAGGACGACACCATCTGGCTGTTCCAGGTCGAGGAGCTGTTTCCTTCGGCTTTTCCCCTCGAGCTCAGCTCGATATGGGACTTCCTAGACTACCACGGTCCATGGAGCCGCAATCTATCGGGAAGAATGGGCAAGTACCTTCAGAGGTTGGCTCTGGGGGTATCGGTCTCGGTTCCCGCCGCCGCGGTCGACGAAATCATTTACGAGGACGATATTCACGGCGACTCTTTCGACATCCAAGGCTCGCGGCGAGTCATGACAGATGGCGCGGCTTCGGCGTCCCGTACGTTGCTCAAGGCCATGTCGGATCGGCTCGGCTACGACGTGATCCCATCGGCGATTCAGGCCCGTGTCGCCGGTGCCAAAGGCGTCTGGTTCATGCAGGCGGGGTCGACGGCCGAACTCCACGGTAGCCGTTCGCCTCGAAGCCTGATCGTGCGCAGTAGCCAGAAGAAGCTCGACCTCGCCGACTTCGACCGTACAGACCTGAGTCATCGAGTCGTTGACCTCTTAACACCAGCCAGGGCTACCATCCCTTCGACGCTCAGCCGCCAAATCATTCTGGTGATGAGCCACGGTGGCGTCCCTACGGAGGTCACAATGACGTCCGCATGAGGCTTGCTAAGGCGATCGACGAGTACGGTCTCGTCGAGCAAGACAAGAACAAACGCTCAATGCTCGCTTCGGAGCGGCGCGCCCAGGGCCTTCTCTCGCGTGCCGAGGCAAGCGACGACTTCGATGCCGATGAGACAGAGGGTTTCTTTTCCGTCGAGGGCCGACATATTTGGACACAAAAGCCGGTCCACGCTCCAACGTGTGCCCACGAGCTGCTTCTCAACGGCTTCCACCCTGCTTCCAACGTGATGCTGGCTGGCCTCATCCAAGGGGTCGCCAAGCAGTCGATGGAGCGTATCCTTAAGAAGTTCGCCTGCCCGGTCGACAAGAGCGGCGAGGCTATGTGCATTCCCGATCCTGTGGGGGTGCTCGAGGATGGCGAGATCCAGTTTCGCTTCAGCCGTGAATTGTTGGATCTCGACACCAAGCTCCCGACCACGCACGTGCCCGAAGGTGACGCCTTGGTGACCCGACACCCCTGTCTCGTCCCAACCGATATCCGAAAAGTCAGGGCTGTCGTCAGGCCCGAACTATCGGCGTACAGAGACGTAATCATCTTTTCCACCAAGGGCCTTCTGGGATCCAAGGATCGTAGAGCCGTTTTGCAACGCTCTCGAGAAGTATGCCGACTGCCCCTTCGACGTCGATCAGGTTTTCGACCGGCAGACCGATTCGGTCGCTGCTTTTGTCGACAAGCACGGTGCTAAGCCGCGTCACGATAGGGATGTCGCTCTCATCACGCAGCTGATGCAGCCCATCTTTGTGCCCCAGTTCAAGGGCATGTATGGCAAGTTGCATCTCGTTGCCGCATATGTCCACGGCTGCGATAGCCCCGAAGCTGTCGAGATGGCCCACAAGTTCAATCAGTGCATGGACGCGCCCAAGACGGGAATGAAACTCAAGGGTTCGGTCCTCAACGCCGACCAAAAGAAGTTCGACCAGCGCTTACCGGAATGTGACGACAAGGACGATGGCCTGGACGATTACCGCAAGCAGCACCCCTTCGAACTTGAAGAGCGAGGACCGCCCCGCTCGATCGCCAAGCGTGATCAGCGTCATAAACAAGAATGCGTGCTAGACGTACTCTACACGGCGGGCAAGAGGGAGGTAAACCGGCTCAAGGAAGAGCTCACCAAACGGATCGGCACCGGACCACCACGGGAAGACAAAGCCCTGTCTAGACCCTGGACGGAAGAGATCGAGCACAAGCAGCGCCTGAGCTACGATGTGCGCAAGGCCTTAATCGGAAAGAGACCAACGCTCAAATCGCGCGCGAGATCGACAAAAAGTGCCAAGTTCTTTTCAGGGGCGGCGGAAGCGCCAGTGCTACGAGGCGAGAAAGGTACCGAGGCGCTTCATCAAATCCGATGCAACGGACCAAGTCGGCGCCGGCCATCCAGCTAGAACCAGGCTCGAACCAGCGGGGCATGGCAAGGGTCCAGTCGGACGTCGGCTCCTGTCGGCAGAGTAGCCCAGTGTTGGACGAAGGCGAGTCGGATTTCGGCGATTGGACGCCGGCCGACTTCGCTGCCCTGAGACGAACGCGAGACTCTGTCGGAGGACGTGTTTGTGGACGCTGAAGAGGCGCCATCGACGTTGCTCTCGACCGCGACGAGCGGCGACGGCAGTAGCATCGATCCAGCGGTCGCAACGCCCAACTCGACGCCTCCGACGCGCACCCCTTCTACGACAGCGCAGACTTTTTCACCATCGTCATCTGGCTCGTCCACCCCCATCTTGGGCCACACAGCGGCGCCGGAACCGCCGACGACGCCGCGTCCGTTTTCCTCTGGGGCCGAGGTGGCGCGCTACTTTTGCGCGTGGCCGGTCAAGCTGGAGCCGCACCTGGCCAAGATGGACAAGTTCGACCTTTCGCGCCTCCAGATGCTGCGGGCGTCGTACGCCTACACGCAATGCTGGCAGTACCGGCCCAAGTACGCGTTCGAGCTGGCGTGGAAGTGGCTGCTCGAACTCAAGGCACAAGACATTGACAAGAGGAGGCGCGAGGGTGCGTCGCACGCGCGCTTGCAGCTGTATCCGCGTGCCGTCGAGGATGTCGAGGCGGGCACCATACGTGTCGATCTGAACACGTGGGATTGGAAGAGGGTTCGCAAGGGTGTAGGGAGGAGGCAGTAGGGGCTACGCCGGGCTTCGTGAGGAGCAGAGAGGGCAAGCCCTTGACAAGAGAGCGATAGGGCGGTAAAGGACGGTACACAGAATTCAAGAGATGCTGCACGCACGGCCAAAGGACGACGGTTAGATCCTCGAGAAACGATAGAACGATAGAGCAGCAGTACATCGACGCAGCCGAAGCCGGTAGACAGGACACACGGCGCCGAGGTGCCGCGACACATCCACGTTCGGGCCAACTACAGGTCACCCCTAGCCCTCCGTTCCTACCCACACTTTCCGCATCCAGATGTACAAAGGCCACACGAATACACAGTTGGAACAGAGACGGTAGACTTCATTCGTGAGGGTTCTTACGAGATCACAAAAAGAGGCACGGACCGGAAGAGGGGATGTTTGGAGGGGACACGGGTGCATATGCGTCGAGCGGTGGTGGCTCGAGAAGGGGGGATGGATATGGGGACAAAAGAGGGAGGGCGAATCCGGGGGAAAGTGTCGTATCGGGAAGGTAGTGAATGGAGAGGACGAGGAGGAAGGGGAGGGGAAAGGGAAGTGTGGTTGCTTGAAACTCATGCGGGTCCAATTGAGACAGGAAAAGGTTATAGAGTGGGGGCAGCGCGGGAGAGGGGTGAGTGATGGAGACTTCGAGGCCCAGATAGGGACGCACCATCAAACAATCGGAGGATCACAAAACGAACCGCAGAAAGAGCGCCTCATTAGCTTGTGGGATGAGCACCTCACACTCTACGCATTAGTAGTCTCGGCCCTCATGGCCTGTGCGGCCCTGGGACGGTGGACAAACGTCTCCTGCTCCGCGAAGCGGGTGGCGAGCGGATGCCATTTTTGCTTGCGGAGGGCGAGAACGCCTTCGATCCACTCCTTCGCGCCGTCGCCGTGCTCGTCGTAGGTGCAGATGAGGCTGAGCCTCTCCATGGCGCGATCGAGGATGCGTACGCCGTCACACATGCATTTATTACCGCCACCGGCGCCGCTGCCGCTGCGGTTCGGCGTAGGTGAGAGGTCGGTCGGACCGTAGAGCGGCGAAGAGGGCGTATAGAGCGGCGTTGAGAGGCGGGCCGAGAGCGCCAGTTCCAGCTGGTCGGCCCGAGGCGGGGTGAGGCAACATTGGCTGTTGAGCGGGCTAAAGTCGGTAGCTTTGCGTCCGGGGCTCGGCGGAGGCGCGCTGCGGATCCAGTGCTGGACGGGCGCACCGTCGTTCCGTGCCGAAACGGCCGGCTTGGAGGATGGTTTGGTGCCGAAGCACTCTCCGCCCGACGTGAAGCGTGTCGGTCCCGAAAGAGGTTCCGAGCGGTACGGTGAGAGCAGGCCATCCCGAGACGGAGGCGCGAGGTCAGAAGGAGCCTGAGCCTGCGCTTGCGCTTGCGCTTGGGTCTGCGCCAGAGCCGGCGCCGAACAGTGGCAGGTCTGCACGTTGTCTTCGAGGGAGCCGCCACAAGTGATGAGGAGCGCGCAGGCGCTTTCCAGCTCCCAAATCGACGGCATCTCGGGCCGCGCCGTATCAAAGAGCAGCCGACGCAGCCAGTCCCTGACCATGCTGAGCGGCAGCAAGCCCACCTTGTACAGCTCGCCAAGGAAGCGCACGCCTCCCACCGACATGAAGGCGTGCCGCGGATTGCCGCGTGCCGCCAGCCTACGTTCCCTGAGCCGATATTCGTCTTGTGTGATCTCGCCGCGAGCCAGGCTCTGAAGCTCTTCGATCTTTTGCTCCTCGCGCGTCAACCTGGCCATTCCGCCCGCCGGCGCCCGCCGACGCGGACCTGCCACGGCGGCAAGGCAGCTGACCCGATCGCGAATGAGGTAGCCATTTTGGAGCGCGCCGTTAAACTCTCTTTGCAGAGCATGCACGAACACCGCCGAGGGTTCTGGCAACATCGGATACAGCCTCTCGGTCGGATTTGGGCTGCTCTGGGCCGAGAAGGCCTGTGGCGAGCACGGATGGCCTACGTAGAAGCTGGGATAGATGCCGATAGCCCAGTTGAGCCTCTTGTGCAGCGTGCGGCAAAAGAGCGCCAGCGCCACCGGCCCTTGATGGGGCATGCGTTGGCTGCATCAATGAGATTTGGACGCGTGGAGACATTTGCAACATCAGTCTCGCCCCTCATGTGCCGACCTATTACAGTCAACTGAGATAGGAACTTACTCGGCGAGGAGACAGGTGAAGCCACCCACGAGGATCTCAAAGAGCTTCTCCATGCTTTGAAGATGCAGAAACGCTTCCGCTGAGGATTTTCGGGAGCGTTGCTCGTGAACCGGCAAGAGCCCCTCGAGGGAGTCGGAAAGGGCCAGTGGCTCCGCCCGTAGGCTCGGCGGCGAAACCAAATCGAGGTCGATGTCTCTCAGTCGAACGGAAGAAAAGCTTCCTCGATGGGACCGGTGTTGAGGGTGCGAAGCCATGAAGAGAAGTTCGGTCAGCTGGTCGCAAGTAGGTTCGAGGTGTCGGAGGTGCTTGAAGTTTAAAAAGTCGCTCAGAAGTTCATCAATATGGCTGGTGAGACCAGGGAAGGCTGCTGCGTCCACCAGATTCCTGATCCGAATTAGGGTGGCGAGGCCCTCGTCCCAGGTTCTCTCGACGTCAGTTGCGATGGTCAGTGCAATGGATCGTCGCGCCAGCGCGCCTGTACCGGAAGAGGCGATGTCGCTATTGGTACCGTGGAAATATGTGGCGGGATGACTGGTGTCGATCAGCTGTTGGTCGTCCAACCTACCGTTTTGGGAGATAGGAAGGCTGCTCTTGCTGAGGGACGGGGAACGAGCGCGGATGTTATCATCATCGCGATCCTCGAGCAGCTCCGGCCTAAAGTTGAACATGGCTCGGGAAAGTAAAGGAAGCTCTGGATACGAGCTGCAAACATTGAGCGGTGCGTGGGTGATCGTGATGCTTGGAACTGGGAAGTCGAGATTGTTGCGACGGTTCAGATGGAGTGCGCCGGGCGAACGGGTGCCGCGCATTGAGGATGCGATAAATGAATCTGGAGGTAAACAATGAGAAGAGTTTGCTGCGGTAGTGGTCGAGGAGCCGCCAGTGGTGGGAGCGATGGGCCCGACCGTGGTTCCTTCGTGGGCTGATCGACAGCCACAGCC
>JALNIF010000111.1:0-30107 GCA_026284005.1 Thecaphora frezii | reverse complement strand
TGCAGCGTTGTCGTAGGCGCTCATGTCTAATCCCCCTCGCCCCCTTGCACACATCCCATCCCAACCCCATTCGGATACCCGACGGCAATTCCCGTTTGTCAAAGAAGTTATCAATCCGCCAAAGAGGTAAGGGACCGAAGCGCATCCATCCAACCATCATCCAGCCATCCAATGTGTGAATCGCGTATACATCAGACAGCAGCGCAGTGCAAGAAAATAAAAACTTTTTTTTTTTTTTTCGAGACACGACCATGGCAGGGAACAAATACAGGTTGCGTTCGGAAAAAGAGTCGAGGAAGGGGGGGTTGGTGGTTGCTCTATACCTCTAAAACTAGTGCAGCAAAAACGATAAAGGATCGACAAGGGATCGTCATCGCCCACGACAACAACGACGATGACAACGGCGGCAGAATAACGAGTGGAAATGTAGACGTCGACGATGGTGCCGAAGGTGGCGCGGCTGAGGAGGTCTAGGTCGGAAATGTGCAGATGGGTGGGTATGTGTGAGAGGGAGAGAGAGAAAGACAGAGAGAAAGGCAGAGACAAGAAAAAGTAGGCGACGGGCCGCCGTGACGTCGTGCCTAGACACCAACAACGAGACGGCGGGTGTGAAAAAGAGCGTGTTTGGCTGCCGGAGATCGGGGCGACGTCTGCAACGGCAGGAAAAAGACAAAGAGGAAGGATCGAAGCCGAAGCGATGGTATGTTGACGCGACGCGAGCAGAGGGGGTAAGAAGGCTGATGGGGGCAAGAGTAACCGAGGGGGGAAGGGAAGAATGGAGGCGAGTGTCCTTGGTGGCGGCGATAGAGCGCGGTAGGCAGGTTGGGGGGGAGGAAGGAAATACTGGCATGCGCGTGTCGTGCCGAAAAGGGGGACCGAAAAAAGACCCCGGATTGTGGGTCCAGAGAAAACGACGGAAAACGAAAAGAGATATACCCGTGAACTTGTTGAACCCTTGCGAAAACCGATGCCGAAGCGGAACAGAGCGAGGTAAAGGAGGAGCCAGAACGGGGACGGAGAGAGTCCAAGGGAGAGACGCAAGAGGAGACGTTACGGTGGAAAGAGGTCGGCTTACGCCGCTTTCCCCTCGGCCGTCATAGCCAAAACTCGTCGTCGCTCGTCGACGACTTGTCGACGTGCTTCTTGCGCCGCTTGGACGTCATCTTGCGTAGGCTTAACAGCGACCGCGCCAGGTGCGACGCTTGGCGGCCGCCACCGCCTCGACCTCCGCCAACATCACCGCCGCCGCCGCCAAGCGTCTCGGCGCGGAAGCGGCTGTGTTGCTGCACCTTGATCTCGCACACCGTCGTGGGCAGGTCGGAGGCGCTGCGCGTCACGAGCGGGCTCTTGGCAAAGTAGGGCGAGGGCGCTTCGAGCGGTGCGTCGAGCGGTGCATCGAGCGGTGCTTCAGGGTAGAGGGTCGCATTGTCCGACGCCACGCTCGGCGAACGCGGCGGCACGACCGGGTCGAGCGCGATCGAGAACTGGTTGTACGTGGTGCGCTGCGTCATCTCGACGAGCCGTTCGACGCCGCTAAGGTGGTAGAGGCCCTCGGCACGCACAATGAGCGGCTCCGACGAGATCCAGCGCGTCACCTCGGGCGTCTCGCGGATACGGATGGCGTCGTCGGACGAGTTGGCCGACGAGCCGTACCTCAGGATCCCCGAGTCGGTGATGTCAAACGTCCGCATCACGCCCGTCTGGCGGTGGAGCACCACGACGCTGTTGCAGCTGCGTTTTTGCAGTGACGCCTTGACGCACAGCAGCCGTGCGTCGTGCTGCTTGGCGTGCGCCATGCCGACGCGGTACGCCGATGCGCGGATCACTTCCATCGCCCGGCGTGTTAGCGTCGCCGGATGGACGTGTTGCTCGGGCGTATGCAGGTAGTGGCGGATCGTGTCTTGATACCAGCCGCCGAGGTGAACGAGCGGCAAGTGGAGCGGCAGAAACTTGGACTGGCGTAGAGTCACGCACACCACGTAGACCAGCTTGACGAGGCCCGTCGACTGGCACGCATCGCACGCATCCGAGTCGTAGCGGTAGCCCGCCTTGCGGTCCTCGTAGATCTCGCAGTCGAGGCATTTGAGCACCGTGGTGGAATCGACGAGCTCGATGTAGGAGCGCAGCTTGTTGCGCTTGATGATGGCCTGCGTGTCGACGTTGATGTCCCACGGGCTAAAGATGCGCGGCAGCGACTCGGCCGGACGCGCTGTCGATGATCAACGCAGAGGCCCAGGGGGAAGGAAAGAAACCCAGGAAGAAAGGAAAAGGGTCGTAGCAACGGTCGGGTCAGGCGGGCGTGGGCATAGATGGGTCAGGCGGGCGTGGGCATAGATGGGTCAGGCGGGCGTGGGCATAGATGGGTCAGGCGGGCGTGGGCATAGATGGGTCAGCCATGGCTGCAAAGGACGGCAATGGTTCTCCGTGACCGGCGCCCGCACCGTACAGGGCGTGACTCGACTGGACGCGGCGGTGAGGTGAGGGTTACTTACACCATTGCGGCGCCGCACCGCGCTGCATCCACTCGCCCGTCCGCTGCTCGGTGTAGATGTCCATGTTGAGCTCGGAAATCTCAAAGCGGCTCAGCAGCTGAATCTGAAGGTCCTTTTCCCTCTCTTGCAGCTCCCTCTCCAGCTTGGCCATCTGCTTGGCGTGGTCGCGCCCCTCGGACGGCATCCATGTGACGAGCTGGAAGGGCGCATCGCAGCCAGAGGCATCGTCGCTGCTGTTGGCGCGGTGCAGTAGGTCGGCGGCGTTGGAGGCGCGCGGACGGCGCGACCTCTTTTTGTGAAGGGTGCCTTCCTCGAAGCCGAGCTGCGGCATGGCGGCGGCCACCTTTCTCCGCAACCCAAACAGGCTGGGTTCGTTGCGCTGCGAAAAGTCCGAGGTTTGCAGCTCGACGTCGAGGCGGCCCAGCTGGCTGGCCATGTTGAATTCGATCCAGTCGAGGCTCTGTGGCGAGGTTGGAGAGCGTGCCGGGAGCTTGGCGGGCAACGAGCGCGGTGACGAGGCGAGCGAGCCATCGAGAGCAAAAGGCCGGTGCGAGTCGGTCGTCGAGAGAGAGTCCCACGGGGGGGCAAACGAGGTGATATGGGGGAGGGAGGAGGTTGAGGAGGAAGCCCCGCGGCAGCCATAGTTGGACCACTGCGGCCTCGGCGGCATGACGGGGATGTCAAAGTCCATGCTGACACGGTGCGGAGCAGGAAGAGGAAACAAAGGAAGACCGAGGGACGGGGAAAAGGGGGTGGGGGGGAAAGGAGGCTACAAGCTAGCTAGGTGGAAGGAAGTGAGATGACTGGCGCGCGGCCAAGCGTGAGCATGTGGTGGATGCGATCAGCCCTGCAAATTGGGTGACAACCGGTGCGAGGGGGATGGCAGGGGCGAGGGGACGCGCTGGGGGGTGCACGAGGTGACGGTTTGATGGATTGGTTTATGCTCGTCGTTGGGAGCCTTTGTCCTCGTTGGGAGCCTTTGTCCTCGTTGTCGTCGACGGCTGGTTAAGTGTCGATGCGCACCAGGGTCGCGCGTCTGTGTCAGGTGGGGTGGGAGAGTAGGGGAATGGGAGAGGGAGAGGAAGAGGGAGAGGGAGAGACGAAGCGATTGTACAGGTAAACGGGTGTGTGCGGGAGTGCGGCAGAACGGCAGCACGGGTGTCAAGGCGCGGCTGAGGGCTGCCAATGGGTATGTAGGTGGAGAGGGGCCGGGGTGCCGTGCAAAGAGGCGTGACCAAGACGGCGCGGTGTGCGGCGTGCAGCGGGAGGGGTGTGGCATAGGAGGAGGGGGAGAGCCAGAGCAGGAGCAGGAGCCAGAGCAGGAGCCAGAGCCAGAGCCAGAGCCAGAGAAAAGGAGACAGCGAGGGGAGGGGAGGGGAGGGGAGGGGAGAGCGAGATTAAACGCGCAGTGGGCGGTTAGTACGTGCAGAGGTTTGGTGTTTCAGTGGGTTGGCGTATTGTGGTGCCTTACCAAAGAAGCTTGGGCTTGCGGCGGGATGATGCAACGGTCCACACGCACTGTAGCTCGAGCCACGCTAGTGTGAGTGTGGTTGCAGCAACAAACGATGGGGGGGGGATGGGGGGGAGATGATGTAGGCGCGCCGGCGACGTAGCCTGGCACAAGGCAGGCAAGAGGGGAGGGCAGAAGTAGCAGTCGCAGTAGCAGTCGCAGTAGCAGTAGCAGTAGCAGTAGCAGCAAAGCCAAGAGCCGAGGCAGGTGCAGACGAGGGTGAGGGCGACAAAGGCGGCAGGAATGGAGCGTGGGATGGGCGGTAGAAGGCTTGGGTATGGATGGTAAAGAGGGAAAGCGGGAAAGCGGGAAAGCGGGAAAGCGGGAAAGCAGGAAAGCAGGAAAGCAGGAAAGGGAGAAAGGGAGAAAGGGAGAAAGGGAGAAAGGATGTGGCTTGGGCCGAGGTTGTCGGTGTACGGCATTGCCCAACGGCGGCTTTGATGCGCAATCAGCACTCACCATCACAATATCCGCCGTCTTCTTTCTTTCATTCGTGTTTGGGCTTGTTTTTCTTTTTTCGCTTTTGTTTTTCTTGGACGCTGTCACTTGTTACGACTCTGCTGTCAGCTTGTGGGCCATGTCGCTGTCTGCGCTGCCTCGGCCGCAAGACGTTGTGCCATCTCGATCGGCCGGCGTCGCATGGTTTGCTTGCGCCGGTATTATGAGCGCCGCCACCTCCGTTACGCGATGCTACACACTTTGCGCACCATTGGCCCACCAACTCAAGTCGACACTACCCCTCTTACTCTCCTGCCAATCCTCAACACCCCCCCAATGGCTTGCCGCCACACACGACTAAAGCACGCCCCTCACGCCGCCCTCCAACATGAGCCAACCGAGTGCATCGCCGCACGACTAAACCGACCAACCCAATGGTTAGCCCCAACCTCGAGCCTCGAAGCTACAGCCCGAGCTAGCCACGCAACATATCAAACCACTCCCCTTTACCCTTGGCCTTATCCTTGGCCTTATCCTTGGCCTTACCCTTGGCCTTACCCTTACCCTTACCCTTGGCCTTACCCTTACCCTTACCCTTGGCCTTACCCTTACCCTTACCCTTGGCCTTACCCTTACCCTAACCCTTAGCCTTACCCTAATCCTCACCCTAATCCTCACCCTAACCCTCACCCTTACCCCTCACCCTTACCCTCACCCTCCGAGGGCGCCCAAGTCAAAGCCTCGCACCCCCAAGCCAAGGCGTGGCATTCGCCCGTCAGCTTCTCTTTGTTTGCGTCGAAGAAAGCGTCGCGCACTGCTGTATCGTGATTGATTTTCCTGTAAATAAACGGCAAAAACAGGCTCGCTTGCTTGGCTCCACCTGGTGCGAGCGACCTTGGCAGAGCGCCAGTGTATTCAGCGCTAGCCGATGGAATCATCGTTAATTCGCACTTAGGTCCCTTTGGCATAAGCGCGCGCAATCACCCAACCACAATACCAGCCATAATCTGCATATGCAAGAGCGCGTCCCCCCTTGGATTCGGGCCAAACAGCGCCGCCTCCCCAAGGCACCAGCCTGCTATCCCGCATCGCACGCCAGCTCGGCCAAAGAAAGCGGCCAAAGCGCTGGCAACCATTAAAATCACAGTGCCCGGCGCCGAGCAGAGGAGAGCAGGCCAGCAGGCCAGCGAGGCGCCAACTGGCGGCGATGCACCAACGCACGCCGCCTGCCAGGTCCAACTCGACTAGCGCCGCACCTCAGAGGGTGCGGCAATTTATGGATTGTTTGCTTCTGCACGCGTGCAGTTGGCATCGTGCTGCTGCCCCGACGCCCTCGCAATTGTCATCGATCAACCATTCGCCCTCGCCCTCGCCCTCGCCCTCGCCCCTCACCACCCCAGTGGACCAGCTACTCGAGCTACCGCTCTAGCCAGCTATCCATGCGCGCGTGGTCGGCGCACCCGCAAGCGACGCAGCAGAGTCGGCCGCGCGCCCAAGTCCATTCGTATATCAAGCACCGTCGTAAGCTCTTGCCCGCTTACCTCCCCGCCTTGGGGCGAGTAATGCGCGATACCAACTAACTACGCTATCGGCAGAGTTAAGTGGAGGGGCGTCGCAAGGCGGAATTGGCGAGTCTAGCGGTGTGTGCATGCACAAGTTTAGAGAGAGAAAGAGAAAACAAAACAAAAATAAAAACAATCAAAAAAACAAAAATACATAAAAATAAAAATAAAAATAAAAATAAATAAAAATAAAAAGAAAAGGTCGGAGCGGTCGAGGGAGAAAAAGAGGGTAGGGCTGCTGCGGGTTGGGTTGGTATCATGGTAACCGCACTCCCAGCTCGGGGGGGCTGCGGCGAGCACAGAGGGGGGCGTCGGGCGCGCCACCTGGCACATACTGGCAAGTGTGGGAGCCAGATAGAGAGTGCTAAGTGACCTGGCCACCCGGAGTTGCAATTGTCAGCATGACAGCGATGCTCACTAGCGTGCAGCTACATTAACTACCACGTACGTATTTTCTCAGCTCCCGTATCTGCCTCGCTCCCCTCCGACTCAACTCGACCGCACCTGCCGTCGTTTTCCTCAAGCTGCACCTAGTCATACTCGCCACGACTCGAGTACGTGAGCTCTACACCCCAACCTTTGCCCTCTCGATGCCTCCAAAGAACGATCGACAGATCGCCATTGCTTTTCTACGTACAACCAGGTGTAATCATGACTGTCACTACGCCCGTGGCTGCGGCTGTGGCTCTGGCCGCAGATATGGAGATATATATATATATCATATATGTATACGCTCTCCCACTCAAGGTCTCACTCAGAAACCCCGCCAGAGGGCGCACCGATTGCTCTCCGACCACAGAGACAAACCATCTGCCTGGCTTATTGTCCATGCCAGATCCCCGACCCATCGGTTGTTGGCATCCCACCGACACCGCCGACTTGGCGATTGAATCTGGCCGCCCCAGCACAAACAGAGAAAAATTCTAGGTCGAGAATTGCTGGTACCGAGGCCAGGGCCAAGATCGGCCGAGGCTCTGAACGTCGTGGCCGATTGGACGTGAGGACGCCGAGCGGTAGAAGCCTGTTGGTGTACGGTTGGCCTGGATGGTGGCAACCGTTGCGGTTCAACGGGACGCGCCTCGGCCAACAAGGGTCCCCTCATCAAGTCAGGGTTCGGTAGGGCAAGCTTCAGCTCACGCTCCTCGAGGACCATGCCGAATCACAGGCATGCGTCGTCGACAGCATCCACACTCGCCATGGCCGAGGGGCTGCAAAGAGCGTGACTGGATGAGCCAACCGTTGCACCGAGGCGTTGCGGCGAGGTCCGACCCACACCTGCCAGCACACTTGCGAGCACACTTGCGAGCACACCCATCAGCACACCCACCAGCACACCCACTCTCCGGCGGTGCGTGGCCGTGGGTTGCTTTTTCGGCCGAGGCCACGCTGCACGCGTTGCCAAGGATGCGCGCGTGACCCTTGTTCCGTTGCCGCCGTCTCGACTCCTGCTCGGACGTTTGCACTCGTCCCTGCTGGCGTATCCTTGGGCATTCCTGACCGTGTCCCCTTTCGTCGTCGTCTGCTCCACTGGCCTTCCCGCGCCTATTGTCCCTGTCGCCGTGGTCGCCACCCTTGCCGTGAGCTTCGGCGACGGACCGCATCGATAAAGCTGCATGCGTGACTCCACTCCCACCTCTGCCGTGCCAAGCCACGCAACAAGTATGAGGTGGCACCTCGCAGCTAGCCTCGCAGCCAGCGGACCGCACCATGATCCATCCCGACCACTTTGGGGCGATCCGTAGATTTAGCTGCCCCGAATCTCTTCTCTCTCTCTCTCTTTCTCTCTTTCTACCCCGACTGGCGGTCCGACTGCTCCGCTTAACTTGTAGCTAAGCCCGACCTGAGTCGGACGGCAAAACCAATGCGCTTGCATAGACAAAGAAAGCGGGACCGCCAAGGGACCTACATACATGTGCGTTTGGTTGCGCGCAGCTCCAAAGGAAAACACTTGTCCAAGAGTTGGTTACTTACATAGTGCTGACCAAGTGCGCCTGCCAATGAGCGAGCGCTCGTCGATCGATTGTGATTAGGATTATTCAGGTGGCGCATGCCGGGCAACAAGAAAAATCAAGTTGCAGACGGGTCGGCGGAGCATCCAATGTATCTAAAGCGCCGCGCCACTCTAAAGTACGATGATGCAAAGTGTGTGAGTGTGAGCACATCGTAAATTAAACTTGCAGGCAGGCCAGCTTGGCCAGCGCCCAAACGCCCACGCTGCGACGCCTCTCGAGGCCAGACGCGGGCCAAGGGTCCACGCTTCAGCGACGCTCCCGCGTACATATATATACATCCCATATCACCATCCCACCCACTAATTTGGCTGCCCAGTGCGAGGCTAGCTACAAGCGCGCAAATACACGGTACAGGCGTGTACATAGTGTAAATACACGGGTGCGTGTTTGTATGCCTCAGCGCACCAGGCAAGAGGGGTTACAGTGAGACACTGCGGCATACAAACGGCACCTCAATCATCGTTAACATTTCACAGCCGACGACCCGCCTCGATTTGAGTTGCAGAGAAAAGTGTAGATTTGCGATTGTGGCTAAGTAGCTGTGTGCTTACATCTTGGCCCACTCTATTCCACCTGGCGTAGAGCCGGTCCATGCTTGAATGTGCTCGCTCGCTTCCATCACCGGCCAAGGCTCGAGCTTAATAAGAATTATATATCCACTCACGCCCCAGCGGCAGTGGCGGCCAGAGTGGGTTGCACAACCCTCGATGCGGAGAAGCGCGGACGGACGGGAGACGGCGGCAGGTCGGTGGGGCCAAGAAAATCTGGCTGCGGCTCAGGCGGGTCAGGTGATACGTCCCAGCTCCGTCCGCTCCGATAGCTTCCCGCATTTGCTCATCTACAGCTGCCTGCCTGCCCTCCGGCAAAAAAGGTGAAAAGAAGAACTAGGAAAGCAAACGGAGCCAGATGTGGGCGAAGGGGTGCGTGGGCGTACGTTAGGGTCGGCGCAAACCCGCCCTCTTCGGGGCGCGCTCGCTTGCTCGCCCCGTTTCCGTCTTGAGGCCCGCTAGGGACGACCTTTCCGTCTCGACGCCAGCGGTGGACAACGACTCAAGCTAGCCGTCGTAGGAGCCGCAGGCGTCCCAGCGCCGAAGAGGCTTCCTGAGGAGGCATCCGGGTTTTCCCGCTGCCCCTCCTGAGAAATCAACGTAAAAACCGATCCACCGATACGTATGTGAAGCCTCTGGATGCCGAAGCCAATGCGGCGATCGTAAACCGCCCTCCGAAAGGTGCACATGGGCCGATCTCGCCGATCCATCGAAATGGCCAAAAAGCAGGTAGAAAAACAACAGAAAACCCTCATGTACGGCGGCGTACTGGGCTCAGGCGGCTTAAGGTGGTCGAAGACGGGTAAACCTTAAACCCTATCGTCTCCGGTGCCGAACATGGTGCGTCGGGGACCTTTGAAGCTCCTTCGAGGGCGGGGTTGCTTTTTGGGTTTCAAGCAAAGCTCGTAAAATAGCGAAAAGATAGACCGCAGGAAGTTGGTTGCTCGAAGCTCCAAGGTAAAAGCACTAGGATGAATGGAGGGGGGACCCCTTGGTCCACCACCTTGACCCCGTTTCGAGACCGTAACGTGACCGTTTTGACCCGTGGTGTCAGCGTGCGGCCGCTACTGCGACTGTGAATGGTTCCGGGGTGCTATGCTGTGCCGCATTCCAACGTCATCCTTCCGCCTGCTCGCCCGTTACGTGGGGTTCCAAATCCTCCACCCCCCACAAATTTTGCTCCGATGCAAGGCTAGACCCCGGACAATTCGGCGTGAGGTGATAAAACCACAAGCAAGCGTTAGTCTCATGGTACAGACAGACAAAGAGCAAGTCGACCAACGTAAGAACCGCGCGCGTGCAGCCCTCCACATTGTCCCGCTTTGGGCATCTCTCTTTCTCGGACGACGTAAGAGGTAGGGCTAGGGGAGGGCCGAGGTGCGGCAAGACTAACTGTCGCCGTTATGTAGGTGGCGCTCTGCAAGGAGATCGTGGGCCGATGGTGTCCCCGCGCGTGAAAACCCCCAACCAGTTCATACAACCAGCAGAGGCCAAGAAAAGCTAAAACCCAAAAAGGCCGGCTTACCGTAGTTGGCATGACGGGCCAGGCTGATTTGGGTTGTGAGCCGAGTTACGAGTGTGGGTGTTGCAGCACATGGATCGAAGAAAGAGGGCATGATCGGCGTCGTGCAGACAAGTACGACAGTCTGTGCGAAAAGAGCCAAGAGGGATGAATGGTAGAGTGGATAGATGGGCTGAGAGCGGGCCGGAGACAAAGCCCTGACATGCGCCAAGCCAACCAAGGGCGGCTCGAAGCTGTTCGAAGCTGTCCTGTGGGCAGCTTGTTTTGCGCGGCTCCGTCGCTCGAGTAGTGCGCGCGTGCCAGAGAGAGAGAAAAGGCACGAGCTTGCGGCTTGGTTTCTTCTAGAACCCCATTCCACCCGCTGCCGCCGCTGCTCGCACTACGCCTCTGCATGGTGTGTTGACTCCAGAGCTGCAGAGAAGCCTAGCCTGCAGTAGCGTGCGTGCGTGCAGTCATGTGTGTGCGCGTGCGGTCCGTGCAGGAACCCATATGTAACAGCAGCGGGAGGAGCAGCGAGCCATAGGTGCAGGAGCAGGAAAAAAAAAAAAAAAAGAAAAAGGAGAAAAAAAAAATGCAAGCCGAGCTAAGTACCATCACTCATGCGCTTGCGCTTGACCACTTACACACTCACACTGCCATGGCCGAGCAGATGCCGCGCTAACCCCTCCTCTGCATCACCGAGCCACAATCGTAATTTTCCTCTTGATTGGATTTTTATGTTTATTTCTGCTCCTTTTAGCGTGAGAATCCACGATGCCTCCCCACCTGCGCCCCTTGTTCCCCTTCCCGATGGTTGTCACAGCGCCGCTTTCAACCTCGACGTGGGGCCTCCGCGGTTGACGGCAAACATCGTTCCAACCTCTCGGCGAGGCAGGCAAGACGAGCTAAGCAGAAGCCATCTCGCCCATCTCGTCGCGATGACAGAGCGGATCTCGCCAACCAAGCGCATGATAACGAGTCAGTCGCCGAGGTTCGTGTTGCAACCTGGCGGGCGAGTGAGGTCGAGACCCGATGTTGCGGCTGGCAAAACGGGCGGCATCTCGGCACCGAAAAGGCGCGTCGCATCTCGTACGAAACGTGCAAACATGGACTTGTGCGGTCTGTGCACGCCCAAGCAAAAGGCCAACCAAAGATCCAAGTGAAACGTATAGGCACAAGTCTCAAGTGTCCAAAAAGAAAAAAAGAAAAAAAAAAAACACATGCAAAGCTCCACATTCCCTCGACACATTCTTAATTCTTATTCTTAATTCGTATTTTCCCCGTCCACGACGGCCTGCAACCGCCACGCAACCACGCACAACCACCCGCTCTCTCTCTTTGTCTCTCTTTCTCTCTCTCTCTCTCTCTCTCTCTCTCTCTAACGCTCCTTCTTTCTCTCACACCCCTCCCTACCAACCCAGACACTTACCACCACCACCCTTACCCCTCACCCGTCATGTCTGTAAGTTTCCTCTCCCTCCGGCGCCCCCCCCACCTACCACCTATCCTCCATCTCCTCTAACCCTCTTTCTCCGCCCCACATCCTTCCTCCACTCTCTAGGCGCAGTGGGAGATCCGCTTCAGCAACTCTCGCCGCCTCCCCTACTTTTACGACTCGGTCTCGGGGCAGTCCACCTGGGAGATCCCTGAGGGCCACACCGAGGCCACCATCCGAACCCTGCCGGGAGCCCACCTGCTCGAACCCGCCAACGCACCCGCCGATCGCGTGCGTGCTAGCCACCTCCTCGTCAAGCATAGGGACAGCAGGAGACCTAGCAGCTGGAAAGAGGTACCGTTTCTAACCCTCCACATCATCCCCACTTGGAACCCGATGTGGCGTGCCTGTCAGCCCAATCCGATGGAAGGCACTTGCTAATGGAAAATTTCAAACACCCTTCACCCACCTCGCTCCAATTCAACTCGATACCTCCAACCCGGCGGCGCGGACAATAACCTCGGACATATCTTAGCAACACATCACTCGGAGCAAGGAACAGGCCATCGCCACCCTCCGCCAACTTGCCGCCGAGTTTGGCAACAACCCGACGCAGGAACAATTCGCCAAGGTGGCTAGCGTCCACTCGTACGTCTTTCCCTTCCCCCTCCATCCCCCTCCCTGGTTCCTTGTTTCAGCGACTGACAAGACGTGTGGTATCTCTTGGGTGTGGGTTTGGTAGGGACTGCTCGTCGGCGAAAGCAGGCGGCGACCTTGGATTCTTTACCCGTGGTCAGATGCAAAAACCCTTCGAGGAGGCGGCTTTCAACCTCCCTGTGGGTGGGTTGAGTGACGTGGTCGAGACGGATAGTGGCGTGCATTATATTCTTAGGACTGCTTAGGGGAATGCGAGTGTGATGGAGTATGGTGTCATGTGTGTGTGTGTGTGTATGTATGTATGTGTGTATGTAAAACAAAGCCAGCTTTAAGGATGCCGGTGGGCGTACACATAGGAGTCTACAAAACCGTCCGTCTCACGATTCCGACGAGTGGGTGGACGTCGGTGCCTGCGTCTATTCTGTCCAGAACCGGTCCAACGTTCGTCACAAGCTTGGCTCGCTATCGCAACTGGGACACCGGGTGGACACGATGGCACCACCGCCGCTACCGCCAATGCTAAGGAGACTGCCGTTTCGATCGACTCGCTATGTGCCGCCGATAAAGATCGAGTCCCCCTCCTCGTATGCCATATCGAACCAGCCCTAGGAGTGACTCTTTACACTATCTTTTCGCCGTACGTCACCCACCCACCACCGTCCTTCGTCAAACCCAAATTGCGAATTCACATACAACAAGCGTGCTACACCGCCTTCGCCCACTGGACAGCCTCGCTCGGCACCTCGGGTCTATCGGACCAGTCCGCCCACCACTCTTCCACCTCCAGCGGCCGATCGCCGCGTGGGCTAGGGATAGCAAAAACAGCCGTGGCCAACCACACCTTGTCTACACCGCCGCCGGCGGCGGCGCCGCGTTGGGCGCGCCTGAGGCTCGCCTGTGACTGGAGCGAGGGAAAGAGCGACCTGGTAAAGTGCAGGTTGGAGCTAGCGTCGCCGCGCACGCAGCTTCCTTTCCTCTTCGCTTCGCCAGCCGTTCCGCTAGACGAGGCTTGGAGGAGCAAATGTGTGAGGTCGACGATGCCGACGACGCCGGCTTTGCTGCTCGCCAGCGCCTCTCCGTCGCCCTCCATCCGGCATTCCGGCAGCGCGCGCGGCGAGAGCGGCAGCAGCCGTTGGTCGCAGTTGGCCTCGTTGGCGTGGATCGCAAACGCCGCGTCGTTGAGCAGCAACGTACCTTCGTACCCCACCTCGCCGTCGTGGTCCGGCGCAGCGAGCTCGAGCTTGTGCACCTTGATGTGCCAGAAGCGATGGTGGGGCTCCTCGCTACCGCCACCGCCGCCGCCCAGCGCCGAAGGTGGGAACAGCCAGGTGGTGCACCGCACGCCATTGGCGATGCGCCATGAAGACTTCAGCCGTCCGCTCGCGTGGCCCGCCTCAACGTCGAGGCTCTGCCGCTTGACCCTCCACTGATCGCTCGCCGCGTCCAGGCACACGGCCAGCGTGCTGTCAGCGCCGAGCTGCTGCAGTCCCCAGATGCCCGTCGGCACGCTGTAGCCAAACGCCGACGAGTAGGCGTCCTTGCTGTACTTGGACGAGCCGGCGCGCATCGCATAGTGCGGCGACTGCCCGGACGACAGCAGGTAGGTGTGCTCCAGCCGTCCGCGCCGTGCACGCACCATCGTGTGGCCGATGTGTGGCAGCACTACTTGGGTCGGCAGCGACGACTGTGGTAGCGGCTCCTCGGCCGCAGCCCAGAACGGATCGTCGGCAGGAAGTGCCAGGAAGACGTAGGCCAGGCACGCCCAGTACGGTGATCCGGGCGAGTTGTAATCCTCCGTCTGTGTGCGCCGCCACACGAGCGAGCAAACGAAGTCGGATCAGGGTCAGCCTCAGCGTCTCTCTTCTTTCTTTTGCGCTTGCTCCATCGGCTCGGGGGAGAGCCTGGCGCCATCCTTCTCCGACAGGGACAGGGGACAACGTACCAAGAATAGGTTATTGGAGTAGCCGTATCCGATGCTGAGGATGCCGCCCTCGTTAAAGATGGGCTGGTTGCTCCACCAGCGCAGGTTGCGGAACAGCAGCCCCTTGACCACGCCTGGCGTCAGCGGCGCTGGTAGCTCGAGGCCGGCAAACACGGCGGCTGCCCAGAAGCCCGCCTGCGCGAAGCGGTACGTCATGCTCCGTCCAAAGGGGATGGCGCGTCCTTCGGAGTCAAAGTAGGGGATCATGTCGCTGCGGTGCGTCGACGCGGTGATGCGATGAAGAAGTGTCGGTCAGCTAGCCCACTCGAACGATGGCGCCCCGGCTCGCCTTGCTTCTCTCCCCCTCGCTTGCGCTCCCCGCCGAGCGCCGCAGCCAACAATGGCGACGACTCACCGGGCAAAAGTTTGCGCTCTCTGCTTGAACAGCCTGGCCCTCTCGGGGTCCTCAGTATCGTTGAGCTTGGCGTAGACGAGGGGTACGAGCTGCAGCGCAAAGCTGGTCGAATAGTAGTCGCACTGCATGTAGCCCTCAGGGGCTGCGGTGACCAGCTCGCCGCGCAGCGTCGTCGTCGTCGTCGATGTCGTCGTCGCTGCGTCGCCGCCCTCGGTGGCGTTGTAGACGGAGAGCGGCTTCTTGGGACCGTCGGCGGACCAGCCGCGCTCGAGCCAAAACGACTGCATAAAGTCGAGGTCGGCGTCGAGCCGCACCGCTGAGTATTCGGGTGCGCCGACGGTGCGCAGCCCCAAATTAGCCAGCACGCGGAACCACCGCCAGTTGGCTGGCGCAGTCACATGGTTGCGTGGGTACATTCAAACACAAACGACCACGCCGCAAAGCAAAAGTAGAGTACGGCGTTAGTCTCGGCCGCTCGGCCCAGGAGCGATACATCCGTGGCGCCGAGGCAGACGTCTGCACTCACTGTCGGGCATCTCGCGTGCATTGAGGCTGCCCAGCCATGCGGCAATGTTGCGCTTCTGCCACTCCTCGAGCGGATGGTAGAACGTGTCGGGGCAGTAGCTCAGCGCGAACCCGATGGCGCACATCTCCACCATGCGTCTGCCATCGAACCACCACCGCAGACGGCCGAGGGTCCGACCAGGTTTGGGGAGGAGAGGGAGCAGGGAAGCGCCGTAATCGACGGCGTCAGCTTCCGGCCCGAGACGGCAACACTCACACTACTACTCTACACGCTGCACTGCTGCTGCCTGCAGAGCATGGCTGCTCCCCCAACATTAGCTGCCGCGTGCCGAGCATGCTATCACCCACTCACTGGTCGTGATCCTGGCAGGTGCCCCAGTACTCTTCGGATTCAGGATTGGTGCCGTTGACGAGGCCGCGCACCCATCGCGCCACGCCTTCGCCCTGCAGCTGATCGGCGAGGCCGCCCTTGATGAGCGGCACCAGCATCCACAGCGGCCGCGAAAAGCCCTCGAGTTCGGCGGCCACCTCGTCGTAGTGCGTGCCCGTCGTGCCCAGCCTCACCCTGGCGCCTCCCTTCGAGGTAAAGGGCGCCAGCGAATCGAGCAGAAAGCGCGCCGAAGCCGCGAGGTCCTCCCTCGTGGCCATGGGATTGCCCGCAAACCGGGCCGACGGGGCAGTCGAGGCGGCCATGGTCGTATTGGCTTGGGGACGTTGGCGTAACGAATAAGGCGACAGATAGGGGGAATAGTGTGCCAGGCAGGGCTCGAATGGCTGCCAAGCGTCGTGCGTCGTGCGTCGTGCGAGAGGGGGAGCTTGGTAGCGCTGCAACAGGAATGCAGGAACTATTCCCGCATCGACCCTGCCAGCCATACAGACGAATGGCCGTTTAAGAAGGATTTCGAGCAGAGGAGGGTCGCCAGCTGGCTCCCTTCGCTCCCACTCCCGTTTCCTCGGCTGTCAAGGTGACCGGCGTGGTCGCCATCCGAGGGATGATTGGGCCTGTGCACGACGCCTGCCACCTCGTTCCAGTACCCCTAGGAAGATAAGCGTCCCGCCATTACATTGTCTTCATCAGGCGTCGAAGCTCGCCTCATTTTGGTGCCGGTACCAGTAGCGTGACCGGCGACATGGCTGGTTCGTCAAACATACAGAACCGGCATTCGCCTTTAAAAACGTGGGGCTCCAGCAAGACTGGTACTCTCGCCACCCAAGAGCGGAGAGTGGCCTCTCCGCCTAACACTGGGTCTCCAAGGATCGGAACAAAGATGGAAGTTAAGGTGGAAGAAAAGCCTTCCGGCTTTCCGGACCGAAGCACGCTAGTAGTCGTCGATGCGAGCTTCCTACCTCTTTCCACGCCAGCACGGCTGCAGGAAATGCCCGTCATGTTTCGTGGCGTAACTAGGCAGATTATGAATCGAGCAAACTTGAACAGGCAAAGACCAGTGCTTTGACATTGTAGCTTAAGGGCGTAGCTCGGTTCCGGAAGGTGCTGAAGCCGCGAAAGACTTCCGGTCGAAGCAGGGAGGCGAGTACGTATACAGCTATTGGTTGATAGCATTGAGGTAGTAGGGGTGATCGGTTGGGAGGAGCCTCGTGGCGAATAGTGGCAGTAAGATGATGGAAGAGGGGAGGGCGTATAGATTGCCGGTGAGCATGAACGTGGGCTGAGAGACGGAGATGATGGAATGGACATGTAGACGGATCGGGAAGTGGAACAAAAGGAGGGGGGATGGAGTAGCGAGAGAGAGAGAGAAAGAGAAAGAGAGAAAGGGAGAGCGCCAATGAGGTTGTGGAGAGTGGGGGATTTGGAGCGGATTTGGAGCGTGGGATGGGGTTGGGGAGTGAGGAAGGGGGATTGGATGGGTGGGCCAACTTGCGACCAAAGACCAGGCAGCCGTGGGCGCGGCGCGTCTTGGTGGGGAGCAACGCAGAGATGGCCGGTAGGTAGAGTGTGCGAGCTACCGATGCTATGCGTTGCTACTGCACTGGGCTGCTGTAGCGTCGGAGGTTGTCTCGACTTGGAACAAGTACGTACACTATACCTTTCACATTCTTATTCGTATTTAATTTGTGGTTGGCAAGTGGCTGCTTGGAAGTATGGCCGTGGGGCCCCAGGAGACGCGAAGAGGAGGCTCCCAATGCAGTCGAGGTGCATGTGTCTATGCATGGCTGCAGACGTTGCGCAGGACACCGGAAGACGGAAGCGGCTGGTGAGTTGCCACGGTAGATGTCGGCCACCACGGCTCCGTTTGCAGCGTGGTTGGGCCTGGACGCACGCCACGGCCGAATCGGCCGTTAGGCGCACCAGGGCGCGTCGTATGGCATGGATGGCGGCTCTCAGGCACAACCAACAGTGCATAGAGAGTGGGGGAAAGGGTGTCGGCCGACAAGACCGCCGCTGGGAGGTGAAAAGACCGCCTAAGTGCGCGTGGCAAGGTATGTACCACCCACGCCATAAGCTTTGGGACGGTCTCGGCCTGACTGTCGCCGCGCTCCTGGCCGCGCTGCTCGCCCCGAAGTGAGGCTCTGGGTTGTCTCTCGCGACTGTCTCTGCTCTGGGCCAACTACTCAGGTAGTCTACGTTTGTTGCTCAATTTGCTGCTTGCCCTGCTGCTTGCCCTGCTGCTTGCCCTGCTGCTTGCTTCCTCGGCGCGCCTCGTTTTGGCCCCACCATGATTTGGGTTTCGGGGCTGCCGTTGGCAAAGTCAGCAGTTGGCCTACCAAGTCTCTGCCATGCTTGTTGCGCTTTAGGTTTGTGGCCTAACTCGCAGAGCAGAGTAGGGTACTAGAGTAGGGTACTAGAGTAGGGTACTAGAGTAGGGTACTAAAGTAGGGTACTAGGGTAGGGTACTTAGGGTCGGGTAGAGTCCATCATTGGCTCAGACTATGTATCCTTATTCCTATTCATTTGCGCACTGCTACAACTTTGGTATAAGGATTAGGTTAGCCGTTGCTTATTGTGCTGTATATTTTGTGGAGCCGGCCGCGCGCGCCGAACCACCGTCAAGTAGCCATCTTGATGCTAAGCACGGTATCACGGTGCTACCGAATGGTGCGAGGTGCGAGGGTGGTAAGGATGGGTTCTTAATTCTTAATGCTGATTATATCAAGATCCTTGATTGTGATTTGTGATTTGGGCGACAGCCGTGTGGTAAGTGTGCAGTGTGCAGTGTGCAGTGTGCAGTGTGAGTGAGTGTGAGTGTGAGTGTGAATGTTAATCTTAAATGTGAGTGTGACTTGAGTGTTAACTACTAGTCTGTGATTGGTTGCGGTGTGGCTGTTGCGACGAGAGGCAGCGTGGCGGTTCGACGGTCAACCCTGCCTCGCCTCTCCTTTCGCCCACACCATCCCTTCTCCTCCCCGCCGGCTGTGCAATTTTGCCACCGTTTCTTGCCTTCCCCCCCGCGCAACGCCTCTCTTCCCCTGTCCGTCTTCCCTCATCTCCCTCTTCCCCTGCTATGTTTGCCGACCGGAGCGAGCCCCACTCTGATGCCCCCCCATCCATCCATCAATTATCCATCCTTGCTTGCTTTCATGCATCGTGTCTGACCGCTTGCGCTATGGATGCAGGGCTTTGCCTCAGCGGCCAAGCGCCTCTTTGGCACCTGCGTCCTGGCCATCCATAATATCCTCTGCAGCTTGTACATCATTACATTCGCCCGCCCACATCCCTTCCCCCCTCCCTTCCAACATCACGTCCACTCTGATCCCTACTCCTTTCTCCGACAACGTGGGGCCCCACGTCGTATTCGCCTATCGCTCCTGCTTCTTTTGGTTGTGCGGCCACACCCAACCCACATTCATACCTATACGCATTTCCACCTCCATACCCTACTCGCTTCCTCTGTGCTTGCATCCTTCGCCTGGCCAGCCTGGCCAGCCTAGCCGTTTCACATATATACCAGACCCCCACATCGTGGATTCCCCTCTCTTGCCCCTTTGGTACACGGCCCTCTTCCCTCTCGCCTAGATTCGGCCTGGTCAACTTCTCTTCTCACGACCCACTCTGGTGTTCACCAGCCTCGACGCCACCGCCCCGTACCGTCGACGTCGAGCGCCCTTTGGTCACTCTGACGCGCCCGCCTCCACACGATCCCCAACGCTCGCCACCTTTTACGATCACGGACCCCTTTTTTTCTGGCTACAAAGCGATCAGTGTAATCTTGGAAGCGCCTCCCCTGATCCCCAACACGTCGGACCGCTTGCCTTGAGACTCAGAGAGTCGCACCGCTCGCCCATCATGACGGCGACAAAGGAATCCTTCTTTGTCAATATCCACGTCTACAGCCTCGCGCTGACGGCCTACATGGGCATCTTCCTCTTCGGCTGGGAGACGGGCGTCGCGGGAGGCGTCGTCGCACAGGCCTCTTTCCTTAAGTCGTTCAACCTTCGCGACAAAACCAAGGTCTCGTCCATCATCGTCGCCATCCTTCAGGCCGGTGCCTTTTTCGGTTCACTCCCCGCGCCCGTCCTCTCCAACAAGTATGGCCGCAAAAAGGTCCTCTTTGGCTACAACGTCATCATCTCGATCGGTAGCGCGCTTCAGACTGTCCCTGGCGTCGGAGACAGCATCATCTGGATCTACGTCGGGCGCATCATCGCCGGCTTCGGCATCGGTGGCATCACTTCGATCGCGTCCGGCTACGTCTCCGAGTGCTGCCCCAAGAACGTCCGCGGACGCATTACTGGAATGTTCCAGATCATTGTCGCTGCAGGTGTAATGGTTAGCTATTTTACTAATTACTTAGCTAAGAGGAACCTCTCCGGCGCCGAGATCTGGCGTATCCCGTTCGGCTTTCAGCTGCTCCCATCAGGTCTGATGGCTATCGGCCTCGTCTTTGCCAAGGAGTCTCCCCGATGGCTTGCGCAGGTCGGCCGCACCGAAGAGGCGCTGCGCAACCTCGCCTTCCTCCGCCGCAAGCGTATCGACTCGGACGAGGTGATCGCCGAGATGTCGGAGATCAACGCTGCCATCCGCGAGGAGCAGCTCAACAAGGTGACGCTCAAGTCGTGCCTCACTACAAAAGGCACCAACATCCGCTTCTTCATCGCCTTTATGCTCTTCGTCTTCCAACAGTTCAGCGGACAAAACACCGTAAGTCTGAATCATCGCCATCATCATCATCATTGCTTTCCTACGATACAACCAGGCCAAGTATGGTGGTGTAGGCATCATGCGCGATGGCGAGCAAGGAGGCTAAACCTAACCCCGACTTCTTCGCGCCCTTGATCAAATCTCTAGGTCTCCTACTTCAGCCCGCAGATCTTCAACTCCATCGGTTACAAGGGTGAAACGTCAGCGCTGCTTGCTTCGGGCATCTACGGCGTTGTCAAATTCGCCGCCACCGCCGTTTGGGTCTTTTTTGGAGTCGAGACGGTGGGACGAAAGTGGTCGCTGTTTGGCTCGACCTTCGGCATGGGCATCCTCTTTTTTATTATCGGATCGCTCCTCAAGACGCACCCGCCGGACCCCAAGGCCGCTAACCCCGAGCCTGCGTCGCAGGCGATGGCAGCCATGGTCTACCTGATTGCAGTCGTCTACTCGCTCGGTGTCGGTCCGCTGTGCTGGGTCTACGTCAGCGAGATCTTCTCCAACGGTACCCGCCACTGGGGCCTGGCGCTGGCCTCGGCGACGCAGTGGCTCTTCAACTTTGCCCAGGCATACTCGAGTCCCTACATGATCGCCGACATGGGCTACAAGGTCTTTTTCTTCTTTGGCGCCCTCAACATCGGCGGATTCGCCGTATTTGCCTTCTTCCTACCAGAGACAAAAAACCGCAGTCTCGAAGAAATGGATGTCATCTTCGGCAGCATTACGCAGGAGGAGCGAGACCGAGACCGGGTTCGGGCTCAGGACGAGATCGACTACGCCGGGCCCGGCGTCCAGACGTTTGACGCTGAGGCTGGACGAAACCGCGATGCGGGAAGCGAGAACGAGGAAAAGAAGGAGGACATCAGGTATACCACATCGTCGTACTAGGGTGTTATAACGTCTTCGTTGGGGAAGCTTGGGTGGAGACGATGACGACGATGACGACGACAATCACGACTGCTGCGCCGATTATTCACTAGTTTTGTGGCAATGTTTTTTTTTTTGTTGCTTTTTCCACATGTGTTTTTATTCGCAGATTCTGGAAGTAGCGTCTTGCTGGGGCTTAATGGGATTTGCCTTTTTGTTCTTTTGCCCTTTATTGTGTGTGCGGATGTGGGGGGTGCGGTGCGGGAGGATTGTCTTCCTGTCTTTGGTGTGGTGGCAGCTGTATCTCCCTTGTGGTTGTATGGGGTCTGGCTCCCTCGATGGATGCTAAAACCGCTTGCATCCGTGGGTCAAGGCTGCAGGGCTACCGCCCTAGATCTTTACTGGAGACGGTTGAGCTTATGGCAGCATCTACCGTGCGTTCCCCTCGCTTGCTGAGGGTAGTGGACCTCATCGATACTGCGGCAAGCACCGGTGCGTGTTTGCTGCGTGTCGGCACTCGTTGCGTCCGATCCCTGCACCGCCTACACGCCCTGCCCAGGGCTGACTTGGAGATAGGTTGCAGTCGCTCATCTGCTCCACATGCCCAATCTCGCCGAGGAAGTCTACGTCGTACGTGTTTTACTACCTCGACAAAAGCAGGGGTTTGCACATCGAAACATCTATCCAAGGCGGAACCTGAGAAGCTCCACCATTGATCGATCCTGCTGCGCACGTTGGCGATGGACAGTTTGTACATGGTTGCAAGGTTGTGTGAGCAACCCCAGATGTTTTGTGAATGGAGGTGCGGTTCTTGGGAAAGGGTGCTTTGCTCTTGTTGATAGTTTGGTTGGTGTTTCCTCCAATCTGGATTTTGAATGGGTGTCAGGTGGTTTCAGCCAAAGCGGGTAAGTGTGTCTTTCTGATGGGACTTGCAGAGGCTATTGCCATTGTCGCTGCGCTCCTGTATCTCGTGGCCACGGTGCCGCTTGGTGGTGGCAGCCAGCGTGGTCGTGTCTGGTCGGACGGGGGCCTGCTGGGGATCTATCCTGCAGCTGCCCCGGCGTGTCTTGGTCTTTGTTTCGTTCGCCGGGCACGTGGGGTTGGCGAGGGCTGTCGTTTTGCGTCGTCCGAGGTCGGCGGTGCCTCTTGTCTCGGGCGCAGTTGTGTTCTCGCGAGGGCTACCCCGATGTCGTCTACTTCAGCTGCCACGTCGATGTGGCCGGTCTTCCGAAGTCTGACGTCGATCCCTTGGGCAAGTTGGAGCCTGTCCGTCCGTTCTTGCGTGTCGTCCCCTTTAGCAAAGCGAGAGCCATCTGTGTAGATGCCCAAGTGGGCCCGGCACCCAAGCTTCCGGATGGTTTCTTCCAAATTGATGGCCTTAGATTCCCCAGGATCGTGACCTTTGGGATCGTCCACTCCCACGGTGGTGTTTGGGGCATTTCAATTGGCTCTATTGGCATAGGTATGGCCTCTGCAATTGCGGATAGCGGGCCCGTGAGGAAATTCGTCCCCCTCCTGGCTGCTGTGACTGGGAGTAGGTGGTCTCGTCCTCGACAAGTGACCTGGTCGACATTTGTGAGCAAGTTGGATGGGTGGGGCGTGGCGACAGCTTCTCGGATGCGGTCGAGTCGGCCTTCCTCGGGTAGGCCCAGCGTTTGTGTAGGTCCAAATCGGAAGCTGAGTACTCATGATTCTGGTGCCGATTCTCAGGGTGAGGCAGCGCCACCTTTCGTGTGTGGGCATCGATCCCGCCTCTGTGTGTAGGGCTTGCGCCGAGTTGCGGCTCCATCCCTTCGGCAGTAGCTTGAAGACGAAACGAAGAATGTGTTGGTCGACCCTGGCAAGCAGCAGCACGTCCGCTTCTCGCCGTAGGAGGAGTGCGGGTGCGGCGTAGTCGAGCACAGGGATGAAGCATGTTTGTGCAATGTGTGATCGGATCTCGAAGGTCGTCTTGGCGTGTCCCCTTCCCTGCGTGTCTGGGCAAAGCATCCCGGTATGCTGTTTTCTGGTACAGCCACAGCTGCGAACCCGACTAGGTTTGGCGCCATGCTCTAGTTGTAAGAATGGTGAGTTCTAGCCAGCGTGCGGTATTTAGGCTAGAGGAAGAGGGGTATGGTGCCGATAACGGTTTGGGGAGAAGGCAAGCAGCGAGCAAAAGTACCAGAAAGGTGGAGAGGAAGATGGGCACACAAGGGCATTGGCACTAGCATGGGCACGGGCACTTCATTTGCCGATATCCCCTGGACATTTCTGCAGTGCTGGAGAGCAGTTCCTGAACAAACAGAGCGAGTGGAGGCGGATGGGCGGCAGAGGGCGGGGAAATACGGCAGAGAGGAACGTGAAAAGAGGTATAGCTTCCCGATGTGTTTGCCCCGGTGAGAAGCTGCGGTTGGGTCAATGGCAGGGGCGCCGGTGGAAGAGGGCGGGAAGTCCTGGTGGTAAAGAAGAAGGAACTGTTGCTCTTCCCTCGAGCCCTGCTGACTTTCTTCAAACCATCCTGTAGTTGGCGGGAGGATAGACATTCTCCCTTCGTCGCATCAAACGCACGGCGCGGCCACCGTCAGTCTTTGCCTTCTCACTGCTAATCTGAACGCGATGATCCAGGGTGGACGCCATGTTAGGGTGTGGCGAGGGGGACGGGCAAGAGTTGCACTTACTTGAAGCCATCAATGACATTGCCGGCGGGATCGTAGACGCACCACACCATCTCGCCTGTACCCTGTAGGCCGGGATCGTCGTTCACCTGGCTCATCGGACAGGCGACCTTGACGCATCCAACTTCCTTAGTGCCTTGCCAGATGACTTGGCTAAAGTGCGCCGTTGTCGCGCTGAACCCAGGCTTGCGGAAATCGTACTGGCTCTACCCGACCCACCACAGCCCCCATCAATGTCCGCGTACCAAGGGCGAAAGACAAAAAAAAAAAAAAGAATGGGTCAATGGACATGAAAGCGAGGCAAAGCAAGGAAGGAAAAGACAAGGGCTGGGTTGGGGTTTTTTTTTGGGGGGGGGGGAGGGATCGGTGACGTACAATCTCGTCGTACCACATCCTGATGGCGTAGGCCACGTCGAGCGACGGCGAAGCGACGGCCAGGTTCTCGCCGTACGGTCCAGCTGAGTGGACGAAGCGGCACTTGGACGCTTGCGTCGAAGCGTATTGCGCCAGCGTCGACGACCAGCGGAGCGGCGCAACACGGTGGATGGCGCGGTCCGAGTTGCTATCGCCACCGGAACGCCGCACCATTCCCGAGTGGGAAGGAAAGGAAATTCACGAGTGAAAGAAGGGAAAGGAGGAAGGCGGTCAGCTTCACCGTCAAATCGAGAGGAAATTGGCGATTGAGAAAAAGCGAGGGCCGGGACAAGGAGGGCAGAACGCACTGCGCATCCAAGACGGCCTGGACGTCGCCATCGTTGAGCTTGCCCGGGTACGGCGTGGCCGGGTTGGGTTCTCCGACGGCGATCCCGTTGTTCGGCATCGGCGTTGGCGTCGACGCCTGGATCTCTCGCGACGGTGTAGGCTGAGCGATGGTGATGGGCCGGGTGACCGTGATCACCGTCACAGTGTTACCCCTGGTGACGGTGCGGGTCAAGGTGGTCGTCTTCACCCTGCCCTTTGCTCGCGCCGGCGCTGGCGTTGGAAGCGGACGCGGCGTCGGTCTGGGCTTCTTTGTCTTCTTGGTCTTTTTGGCGCGGGGTGTAGCGCGCGCCTCGAGCGTCCCGGCCGCAGTGGGCTCGGCAGAGGACGGGTGAGAGACCTCCGCTGGCAATAGCAGCGCGTTCGCAACGGACGGCAGCAAGATGGCGAGACAGAGGAACGAAAGAGAGAGGTAGCGCATCGTCAACGTTTCGGCTCAAACAAGCGGGGAGGGGTGCCGTGGAGGTGGATCCGGTGCGGAAGACTTGGCGGTCCGAGGGGGGCTTCCAACAACTATATACTCGACTTCCCTTGTCTCTCCCAACAGGATCTTGAGCGAAGCTTGCGAGGGAAAAGCGAAAGGTGGACCAGTGCGTCGATGTGCAGGCGCTGGTGGCGGCAGCATTGGAGAGCGTCGGTTCTGGCAGGCGAGAAGAGAGTGGTGAGTCGTCCTTGTCTTCAAGCAAACCGCGTCCAACATGTGATCTAGGCATGGTGACCTCTGACTCAAGCCAAGACTTACAGGTGGCGCCGGTCGTCTCTACGGTGTGTCATGGGTAACACCAACAGAGGCAATGTACATCAGCTCTTTTTCTTCCTACGCGAGGTGAAGGCAATGGCGTCGCCGCGCGCGTGGGATCGACCCGAGCCCAGCCCCTCTAGTCCAGTGGTCAGTCGAGCTCGCCACCGCAATCCTGTCACTGGCTCTTCTTCGCGGCTCGAACGTATCCTGAGAATGGCAAAGTCACCCCTGGCCACTGGGGATGGGAGGAAGGGGGGATAACGATTTTCGTACGTCACGCCAAGCTCGCTCCGCGCTTGGCACGCGTTTGGACGATACACGACCCGTCTCGTGAGGGGGGTCGGTTAATCGGTTACTCTAGCTCATTCCGAATTTCCTCCGCCTTGCCAATCCTCGCACACTAAGCGTGGTGTGAGGTGCGCCGAAACGTCGCTTGCAGTTGTTTGCTGGGTCAGGTTGCGCTCCCTGTTCTTTGCTCAGTCACATTGTGCGCCCTTCTTTCCTCTGAATCAGCTCGACGAGCGTCTCGGCAGCTAGCGTGGCGAACTCGGGATCGTTGATATGGTATTCCACCCTCTGCACCCAGATCAGCTCGGCTTCAGCGCCCGCCCTCTCCACGCTAGCCTCGATGGCCTGGAAGAGGGCCTCTCGCGCTTCGACATCGTCAAAGGCCTCTCCCTGTTTGTCGAGCATCGAGACGCCCTGAAGCGGAAGGGCGATAACCGTCGTGGGTCCCGGTCGCTTCCCCTTGTTGCTCGATGTTCGCATCCCACGCGTCAGCCGTTCTACAAGGCTCTTGCCGAGCTTGCGATTCTCCTCACTCGTGGTGCGGAGCAGTGTCACCGTCTCGGCGTGTTCCCACAGCTTCCGTCCGTCCGCGGTGATGTGGAGTGGGCCATCACCGCTGCCAGACTGCTTGGCGTCGAAGCCGATCGACGACGGCAGCGTAGAGATGGCACCAAAGTTGATCATGTCGAGCGCACCAACCGATACGAGCGTGGGGACGCCGAAGCGTGCGCTCGAGACGAGCCGGTCCGGCCCCGCGGATAGGACGCCCGAAAAGAGATCGTCGCACAGCTCCGTCGTCGTGAGGTCCAGCACACCAGCAAAGTACTTGTAGAATGCCAAGAAAGGGTGTAGCCGGCCAAGAAAGGTATGGGAGAGATGTCAGCGCGCGTTCCTCGTCTTTTCGCCGTCTCTCTGACCCCTCTTGCAGCCGTTCCTCGACCTTGTTGCGCAGCCGCAGCCACTTACATTCTCACGAATGAGCTTCTCCATCGTCTTTCCCCCGGTGCCGGTGGCGTGGAAAGCGACGGGCTCATAGCCCTTGGACTTGAGCACCTCGGACGCCGCTGCGACGCAGGGCGTGGTGACGCCAAACATGGTGACGGCGACAAGCGGCCTGTCGCTCCCCGTGTACGGCGAAGCGGCGGGAAGGGCGTCGCTGCACCTGGCCTCACGGTAAGCCTTGGCCATGCCTGCGATGGCGCCGAGCGCGGTGGTGAGGACGGCGCGGGTGATGGCGTTGAGGGTGCCCGAGATGTCGCTGATGCTGGGCATGATGCAGATGTCGCTCTCGCCAATGTACTGGCCCATGTCCCCTCCGGCCATGGTGGTGAGGCAGAACTTGGGGAGACCCAGCTTGAAGAGCTCGCTGCGCATCACCGAGCAAGCGAACGAGGTGTTTTGGCTCCCGCCAAACGAGGCGATGGCGTCGACCGACGAGGCGGCGTCGGCGTTGCATTGGACCAAAGGTCGCAGCGTCGCGAGGCAGCCCGAACGCAGGGCGTCGCGGAGCTGGTGACGCTGGAGCTCGGCCATGTGGCGACGGATTTCGTCATGCGAGGCCTGCTGCAGCGACGTTGACGAGGCGCGGAAGAGGTCGGCGGGCGCCAGCACCTCGAGGCGATCCGCATGGTCGAGGGAAAACGACTGGGCGGCCGCGGCACCGGTGCGATCCGACGTCGGCGCCTTGGTGCTAACATCGAGCAGCAGGACGCGGCAGCCGCGTGCGGCGAGCCAGTCAGCAGCAAAGCCGTACTCGGCTCGCTTGGTGTCGAGCGTACCAATCAGCACCACTCGCGGCAGCGTGGCACTGTCGGTCGCTGCCGCTGCGGCTGCCGGCGTCGTCATGTTGAGGCCCAATGAATGGTTTCGGTTGCGATCCTGGCCGATTGAGTTTGAGGGTTGCGGTCACGAGCTTCTTTGTGCTTAAGGGCAGCGGGCTGAGGTAGGATCGGGCCGAGCGGAACTACCGCACAAAGGGGTCTCGGAGGGAAGCAGAGATGTATAGCGAGCTGGTTGGCGGTTCTAAGGTCGGAAGGGCCGTCACTTGTGTCCAAGGCAGGGGGCCGAGGTTGGGGGTGCCCACGTATACCCGCCGAGGCTCGCCGAAAGCACCCAATGGCCTCGAGCTGCGCCAGGGTCTGATTGGGCGGGTTTATTTCCCGAAACCAGGCAAGGGGGAAAGGAGAAGGGGGTGCACTGCGGGTATGCAGCCCAGAGTGGAGGTCTGTGCATGTGCAAGATGACGGCTGCATGCCGACCATTTAGCCGGCGCGACCAAAGTGCGTGAACCAAAGGCGCAGCTTCAACCTTGCCACGGTCCTCTACTCTTGCTTCCGATGCAGCGTCCCGAAGTTTTGGAGCGGCCTTGTCGATGCAGGGTGTGCCGAGGTGCGCGTACCCACTGACCGTCCACGCGCCGACGACTGCCTTTACTCTGGCCGACCACTTCTGTCAGCAGCCGGTGCCCCCAGTCGCTGTTGCTCCTCCTTCCGTCTTCATCTCTGACTCGCACGCCATCACCTTGCAAACGACCCTCTATAAGCCCCTCACCCGATAGCAGCACACAAGCATGGCGGCCAAGTACGACGCCCCGCCAAAGGACGGCCGCGAGGCCAACCAGCGCCTCCACGAGGTGGCCAAGCAGGGCAAGCCCATTATCGGATCGGGTGCCGGCATCGGGCTGACGGCCAAGTGCGTCGAGCAGGGCGGCGCCGATTTGGTTATCCTCTACAACTCGGGACGCTACCGAATGGCCGGCCGCGGCTCGCTCGCTGGACTGATGCCCTACGTGAGCCGCTTTTCTCGCTGCCCCCTTTGGCCCTCTTGCGCGTCCCTTTTTGTGCGTGGCATCCGCCCGCTGACTGCTGGTCTCCGACGCGCCCCCTTCTGCCTCACATACCCCTTTCTGAGACAGGGCGACGCCAATGCCGTTGTGCTCGAGATGGTAAGCCGAAGACCGCAGCGCTAGGAAGCCCGTATCGGAACAACGCACCACTCACACCTTCCATGTCGCTCTTGCAGGCCAATGAGGTGATCCCCGTCGTCCGCCACACGCCCGTGCTCGCCGGCGTCTGCGCCAGCGACCCGTTCCGCTCCATCCCCAAGTTCCTCCGCACCCTCATCGACGCCGGCTTTGTGGGCGTGCAAAACTTCCCCACCGTTGGTTTGGTACGTAGCGACTGCCGCATCGCGCTTTTTACTACATCGCTGCCCCACCGCCTCGGGTTGGCGCTGGCTGACCCTTCTAACCGTGACATCCCCGCGTGGACTCCTGCGTTGACCTGCCGCGGCGCCGATTGCAGATCGATGGCAACTTCCGCGCCAACCTCGAGGAGACGGGGATGGGCTACGACAACGAGGTCGAGCTGATGCGCGAGGCCAAGAAGCTGGGGCTCCTCACGACGCCCTACGTCTTCAACGAGGACGAAGCGGAAAAGATGGCCCAAGTTGGCGTCGACGTCGTCGTCGGTGAGTGTGCGCGGCCGATACGGTACTTTTCGTAAGAGTTGGCCGCAGAGGCTGACAGGGATATGCCGCGCCGTGTCGCGTTTGCGCCGAACCAGCCCACATGGGCCTCACCATGGGCGGTTCGATCGGAGCCAGCACGGCCATGACCATCGACGACGCCGTCTCTTTGACGGACAAGAGTGAGTTGAGACGCCGCCTTTCCGCTGGCCCAACGCCTCGTGGCTTGGCCACCCTCAACCAGAACCCTGATTCAGAACTTGCCATGTTGTCCTTCTTCCCGTTGGTCGCTCCACCCTCGGCGCAGTCGTCAAAAAGGTCCACGCGATCTCGCCCTCGACGCTGGTCCTCGTCCACGGTGGCCCGGTCTCGTCGGCGTCCGACGCGCAGTACGTGCTGGAACGGGTCGCGGGGCTGGCGGGCTTCTACGGCGCATCGAGCATGGAGCGTCTGCCGGTCGAGGTAGCGATGCGGGAGGGCATGGAAAAGTTCAAGTCGCTCGCGCTACGCCAAAAGTGACGGACGCGCAGCAAGCGCGGCGCTTTTTATTTTGATTTCGTCGGAGGAGGCTGATGGGAATCAGTTAGTCCGAGTCGATGCTAATGGTTTCGAGCTTTGCGAGTGGCGCTGTACGGGCGCGACGACGTGTGTGGCTGTTGATTGCACTGGGCGGCTCATGCCGTTGTTGATGTGTGCAAGGTCTTGCTGGACGAGCCATCTTCTGTGATGGTTTCGGAGGTGGAAACGGGGAGAAGGACTTAGCCGACCCCAACGGATCCGAAAATCGGGCGCGGAGACAGGACAGAGTGGAGGCAGCGAGCCGAAAGTGAGAACCTCTCATTTTCCCCATCGCAACCACCACACCCGCCTCCTCCTCCTCCTCCTCTTCTTCCTTCTCCTCCTCCTCCGACAGGCACGCTCTCCCTTACCCTTATCGCTCTGCAGCCCATTCGAATCATCCGGTCCAGCCTGAGCACTCGCACACGCTTCCTTTTCCGTCCTTCACCCTCCATCCCCTCCACTGAGAATGCCGGCGACGCCCTCGCGCGGATCCTTGAAACCCGACCGAACGCGGCAAGGTTCGTCTCTGCACCCGGTAGTCGGCGCCTCCTCCTCCACCGCCACCTCAGCACCCTACCCACCTGTCCGACGCGGACCCGGCCTCGGCTCCGGCAGCGGTGTGCAGTCTCACGCTCCCTTTATCCACCCCGCCCTCGCCTC
>JALNIF010000107.1:0-12371 GCA_026284005.1 Thecaphora frezii | reverse complement strand
CGGCGGTCGAGGAGGACGAGGAGGCGGCTGCGGCATTCGAAGAGGAGGCAGCAGCGGCAGCAGCAGCGGCAGCGGCAGCTTTGCTAGCTTAGTCTTGTGCTAGGGCAAGGCTATGCTGGCACATGAAGGTGGTCCAGGCATGCTTGCATTTGCATGTGCCAAAGATCCTGCCAAGGGTGAGACTGGCGCTGGCGGCCTGTTCGAGGCGCGACTGCTGGCGGATGAGCGGGTGGGAGAGGAGGAGCGACGAGACCTTGCCCCAGTCGGGCGGGGTGGTGCCGATCTCGTGGACGGCCTGGGCAAGGAGGAGCTTGTCGCGGAGCGAGAGCCTAGAGAGGGCGGATGGCTGGGGTGCGCCGGGCGAAGGGATGGTGGGACCGACGGGGAGGGGCGCGGAGCCCTGCGGCTGCGGCTGCGGCTGGGATTGCGCCTGTGACTGGGGCGGAGGCTGTGGCTGAGACGGTGGCTGCGGCTGCGCCGGCGACTGGGTGGGAGGAGCCATGGCGATGCGATGCGGTGGCGCGCCGCAGAGCGCCAGCAAGGACGGGGGTGTTGCAGGTGCTGAGAGAAGAGGGGGCGCGATGGAGTTAGTTGTAGGTGGACGGGATGAGGTGGTGTGGTGTCGAGGGGCTGCAGCGTGGATGGGGGAGAGAAGGGTGGCGATATGTGGCGTGGATGGCGAGGATGGCGAGGATGGCGGTGGGAAGAAGCAAAGATGGCGCGTGGTGCGAGTGGAGGCGAGTGGAAGCCACGGACAGACGAAGAGGCGCAGAGCAGACAGAGAGAGAGAGAGAGAGAGAGAGAGGCGAGACTGAGCGAGAAAAGACTCGCCTGTTGAAAGCGTCGAGACAAGCCGGCACATACAGAGACAGCGCGACACGCACACTCCAAAATCACATAACTATAACTCTTAACTGTGACTATATGTATTTCCATATGTATTTCCACAACACGCGGAGAGAGAGAGAGAGAGAGAGAGGGAGAGTAGAGAAACAAAAAAAGTGGGGGTTGGTCGTTGGTCGACGGTAATGTCACATCCTAGCCCAGCAGTTAAACGATTCTTATTCTTAATCCAATCTGAATACGCCGTGGCTTCGACCCCTTTGAATTCTGCGTCGGAGGCTTGAATGGAAATCCACGGCCACGGTTACGTTGGCTAGTAACTAATCACACTACTTCAAAGTGTTGGTTGCTTGGTTGGTTTAGCTGCAACAACAGATGAGTTGCAAGCAGGCTGCCTGCATTACTTGGTTAGCAACGGACCTCCGAGACGCATTGTTTTCTTCCGGCCAGTTCACCGCTCTCATCCACTTGACCCAGCCTCGCCCTGTCGACGACCGCTGCTGCTGCTTCTCTTGCCACCACCACCACCATCACCACCACCACCACTTCCACGTGGGCTCGATCGCCATGGCTTCCTCCTCTTCCTCCTCCACCACCACCTCTACCTCAGCCGCATCGGCCTCGGCTTCGGCTTCAGCGTCCGTGCCCGCCGCCAAGGCCGACAAGCCGCAGCACGACGCTGCCGACATCTATGAGGACAAGGACGAGGCCTACTTTGGCTACTACGCTCTCCTCAGCCACCAGGCACAGATGCTTCAGGATTCCGTCCGCACCGCCACCTACCAGCAAGCCATCATTCACCACGCCAACGATTGCTTCCGCGACAAGATCGTCATGGACGTCGGCGCGGGCAACGGCATCCTCTCCTTCTTTTCCGCACAGGCGGGCGCCAAAAGAGTCTTCGCCGTGGAGGCCTCCAACATGGTCGACTACCTCCACAAGGTTCTTCGCGCCGCCAAACCGGCCTCCGAAGCCGCACCACAAAGGCAGCAGCAGCAGCAGGCGGAAGAGGACCGGCAGGAGGAGGAGGCCGCCGAAGCCTTTTTCGGAAACGACTGCGCCCTCACCGCCTCAGCCCTATCGACGTCGGCATCGAGCGCAGCGGAGGTGGCGGCGGCCGTGCGCGCTCCGAGGAACGCCTGGCTCGCCGACACGCTGGTGCCTGTGCATTCCAAGGTCGAGGACGTCACGGCCGAACACCTCGAGGGCCACCAGCAGGTCGACACCATCGTATCCGAGTGCCTCGGCGTGCTGCTGGTGCACGAGAGGATGTGCGAGTCGTTCCTCGACGCCAGGGACCGCTTCCTCAAGCCCGGCGGTTCCGTGTTCCCTAGCGCAGGCACCATCTGCCTGGCACCGTTTGAGGACAAGCAGCTCTGGGAGGACACGGCCAACAAGGCGCGATGGTGGCGCAACAATGTGAGTGAGCCGTTGCGCGCGTGCGGCAAGGCGAGTGGAGGGGGAGAGAGAGAGAGAGAGAGAGAGAGAGAGAGAGAGGGAAGGAGAGAAACCGAAAGGGCACCGGAGAGGATATAGTTCCGACCCATACAATACTGACCTATCCGAACCTACATGCCGTCTCTGCGCTTCACCGCATGCACCCTACCGCCACAGAACTTTTACGGCGTCGATCTGACGCCATTTGCGGCGTCGGCGTTTACGGAGACGTTTTCGTCGCCGGTGGTGGGGGTGTTTGCGTCGCACTGCCTGCTGAGCGTGTCGAGCGACTACGTGATCGACTTTGCCACCATCTCCAAGGCGGAGCTGCAGAGGTTTACCATGCCAGTCGAGTGGACATTTGCGCAGCCCGCCATCGTTCATGGCCTCGGAGGATGGTTTGATCTGCACTTTAATTCGCAGTCCCCCGCTGCGGCGGCTGCTGGGGGTGCGGGTGGGGTTGGGGTTGAGGGGGAGGGTGATAGGGACGGGGATGCGACGATGCAGGATCCTGGGGCGGCTAAGCAGGGTGGACTGAGCGGGAGCGCGGCTGGGATTGAACCCGCGACGGGATCGGAACTCGACGCTGCATCGATGGGCATCCATGTTGATACCGTCAAGGCAGCTGCGGTCGCAGCGGCGGCGGCGGCTGCGTCAGCTGCTTCGGCAGCGGTACCGACGACTAACGGAACGGGACAATTCATGACCACCAGCCCGTACGCTACCCCCACCCACTGGCAACAGGTGCGATTCCTCCTCCCCGAACCAGTCGCCGTCAATAGGGGACAGAAACTGGTCGGATCCATCCAGTACACCGTCAACGACTCGCGGAGCTACACGTTGAAGGCCCACTTTGACGTGGTACGCGCGGACGGTCAATCTGATCCGTCGCTCCACCGCAAGGCGAAGTGGAGACTTGATAGGCAGACGTATTCTTGGTCGTAGGAAGGGTTCGGGTTTCCTTTTTTCGGTTTGGTTCTTTTTTCTTTGTTTTATTTATCGGATCGTGCTTGGACAGTTGCAGGGCTGTAGCGTAGGGATCGTGGAGAGGGTTCACTAATCCATCCAGATAGCGAGGAGCGCTGAGTGGCAACTTTCACCACAGCCCCAGAATGACGGCGGGACAATCGCTTGTAAAGATACCACGTTCAACGACTGCTGCCAGTTTAAGGAGCCGCAGGGGTAGCGACTCAATACGATTGCACGGTAGGGTTAGCGGAAAAGTTGAGACGGTGGAGGGAAACGCTTTCCTTGCGTCTCGCCGATGCATTGCGGCAAGGGTGTGTGGGAGCTGTTGTACAAAAATAGAGCGTGGATCTCGTGGTTCAGGCAGGAGAGAGAGCAGGCATGTGGGGGAGAAAGGGGGAGAGGGGAGGGGGGTGGGAACAGAACCTTGCTACGTCGCAAAGCTCCTCGAACTGGCCAGCTGTGGCGCTCTCTCTCTCTCTCTCTCGGTATAAAGGGAGTTGCGAATCGCAGGCGGCGGCGTCGATATCGTCCCATCGACGAAAACAAGGCTGGGCGCCAGCGGTCAGGGTCCGTAGGAGATACCCCGGGGGCGGGGGGTTGCGATGACAATTCGAAGTGCAGAGGATAAAGAGCAGCGTAGCAGGTGCGGCAGACGCTCTTGTTCTACGCTGTTGTGCTAAAGGACGACACCGTGGGGCTAGGCAAGGGTAGGTCTGCCAACGGCATCGAGGTCGGGCCTTACGCCGGCCTCGATGGCGCGCGCCACGACGCCGCTGATGTCGTCGCCGCGCACGTAGCGGCTGAGGACGATAAGGGCGCCAATGAAGAAGACGAGCGCGTGGAAAAACGGGTGGTTGACGGGGCACGCCATCTTGCTCGGCTGGGTTGGGGTGCGATTGCGAGTGCGCGGGAACGAGTGCGGGTGCGGCGAGGAGTGTGGTGTGCAGTGACGGTCGAAGCTGCGGGGCCGGAGTCGGGTTAGTGCGCAAGGGTGTAGTGACGGGTAGACGGAACGGGCGTCAAAGGGGTGCGTTTATGGCTACGAGAGAGAGCGCGCGTGGTTGGTGGAAGAAATGATGGTCGACGCAGCAGTCGAGCAGGATGGGAGTGGCGAACACGAGGCGAACGAAGGTGGCGTGGATGGTGGTGGTGGTGGTGGGGAGCGACGCTCGCAAGCGAGAGTGCGGACGCTGTTGGAAGCGTCTGGAAGGTCGGCGATTTGGGAGATGCGTGAATAGCGACCGAAGCGCAACGGCTGCATTGGAATGTCGTGGTTAGAGAGCAGTGCGAGGGTGAGAGAGCCGTGCGAGGGTGAGAGAGATGATGAAGTTGCGAGGCAGAGCGGCTCGCGGCGGCGGACGGCAACAGCCAGGGTGCAAACACAAACTGAATCAGGATAACAATAGCAATAACAATGCAGCAGGCCGCAAGTGGGACGGTGGGCGCAATACGGACTTAGAACGCTGCTAGCTCTGCGGCAACCTGCTCGGACCAGTTAGCCGGCTCTCTTTTCTCTCTCTCTCTCTCTCTCTCTCTCTCTCTCTCTCTCTCTCTCTCGCGCGCGCTCTCCCGCTCTCTCTCTCTGTATCACCCATCTTGCTCAGCGTGACTACGAAAAGAGTGAAGAGTGTGGGTGTGGGTGTTTGTGTCGGATGCACCTTCCGAACCAACTACTCTTTATATATACATATGTACTTCACCACTAAAGACGCGACTGTGACTGGTTGCGTTGCAGGCCTCGCCTCGGCCTAACTAGGCAGCCGCCACGCGTTACTTGCAAGGGTTTCAAACGGCACATGTGATTGCACATGGTCGTGGATGTACTATGACTGTGCAAAAATCCAAACCGCCACTCCACCAAAGCGCCTAGCCACTCGAGGCGTGTCGGCAGCTCGGATCCGCGCGCACGATGGCGGAATGCAAAGCAGGCGTGGCTGTGCGCTGTGTGCTTTCTGGCTTGGCCCAGAAGCGCAGCAGCCAGTGTGGCTTCGCACGGGGCGCTGCTTTGATGGGCCGAAAGCCGCCGGCGTAGCTCCACATCCACAACGCCGTCGCCCCCTTTTGCCCTCTGCCTCGGCCCCAACCACAGCGTCGCATCCACCCTTCTTCCCACCACACACACACACGCACACACACGCACACACACGCACACACACACGCACGCACACACACACGCACGCACACACACGCACACACTCTCTCTCACACACCGTCCCATCCATTCCGCTCCCTCACGATCCACGCCACTTCAGAGTAGCATCGCTGTCCACACCTAGGCCCTCAACCAGAAAGCCCCCCATCTATTTTACCACCACCCAAGGCCGCCGAGGCGCGCTCTCAAACGAGGCGGCTGAGGAATACTCGCAATGAACGCCGAATTGCAAGCCCAGATTCAGAAGGGCAGGGGACTCAGGAGTGAGTAAACCCGGTGCTGCCCAACCCCTCTGTTCTCGCTCTCTCCGGCTCCGTCGGAGCGCAGTCGTCGCAGGGAGCCCGTCTGACACACTGTTCCTGCCCACATCTGCCCTGCTCTTCAGAGGCCGTCACAAATGACAGGTCCGCTCCTCAAGTCGAAGGTACCTCCAAGTCGAGCGGAGGAGGAGGAGGCGGCGGCGGCGGAGGAGGCGGAGGAGGAGCAGGAAGCGGCATGGGTATGGGAGGCGGCCCACCAGGCCTAGGTGGCCTCTTTGCCGGAGGCATGCCCAAGCTCAAGTCGGCCGGTGCTCCGGCTCCCAATCTCAACCTCGGTGAGCTGCCCTTAGCCGCGATGTCACAGCGATCGGCTGCGTAGGGCTTGCAAACTGACATGGCAAGCCACATCTCGATGGCGTCTTGCGCTCCTCTCCGTGCCATCTTTTGCGATCGACCGGATGACCAGGCAAACCTCCTCCGAGACCGGGTGCAGGCGCCTCTCGACCTACGCCGCCACCACCAGCAGCAGCGGCCCCGCCCCCACCTCCTCCGGCGGGCAGGGTCCCGCCTCCAAGGCCGGGAGGTGCCGCGCCACCACCCCCTCCGCCGCCGCCGGCTCCTTCAGCGCAGACTCCACCCCCCGCTCCGCCCGCACCTCCGAGAGCGCCGCCACCGCCGCGCGGAGGAGCGCCGTCGCTGCCTTCGAGAGGCGTGCCTCCCCCTCCCAGTAGGCCATCGCCTGCCGCGAGCGCCGCAGCCCCGCCGCCTCCGCCTCCGCCGCCCGCAGCTTCGGCACCGCTGTCACGGCCCCCTCCACCCCCGACGTCTGCGCCACCGCCTCCGAGGCGGCCCGGCGGTGCGGCCCCTCCTCCGCCATCGCGGCCTAGTCCGATCAGTACCGCGACGCCCCCTCCGCCGCCAGCGCCGCCCTCACGGCCCAGTTCAGCGAGCGCTGCGGCAACGCCGCCGCCGCCGCCTAGCCGCCCTGCCTCCAGCGTGCCCTCTTTTCCCGGCCGGGCGATTCCGCCGCCTCCGAGATCGGCACCCTCGTCGCCTGCGCCGGCTACGGCCTCCGGCAGTGTGCCCACTCCGCCGAGGCGAAGCGCCGCACCGCCTCCTCCCCCGCCTTCGTCCGGCGCCAGCCACTTCCGCAGCGCATCCACCAGCAGTCGGGCGGCGCCTGCCACGCCTCCGCCGCCGCCGAGCCGAGCAGCGCCGCCGAGCCGCGTACCTCCACCCCCGGCCCCTGCCTCGCCCTCGCCCGCCGCGGCAGCCGGAGGACCGCCGAGCCGAGTGCCGCCGCCTCCGATGGCCGCGCCACCGATCACGACCAGCAGCGCTACCAACGGCGCTGCAACCCTTAGCCGAGGTGAGTGCTGCGGCATCTAGAGCGGCCAGGCTGCCAGCAGGCCTCGGCAGTTCGGTATCGCGCTGATTGAGTCGGCTGATGTCCTCACTCCTTTGTGTTGCAACCGCCATTTACACGCATTCTCTCCCTCTCATTGCTCCCCTCTGCCTCGATGGCGTTTTGCGGCCTCTGCTCGCAGTGCCATCGCCGCCGCCTCAGTCGGGATCGCTGACGTTTTCGCCGTCGTCGGCGTTTCCGCCGCCGCGCACCTTCAACGCCAGCTCGGCGTCGCAGCACCGATACCCCAGCGGAGCAAGCAAGGGCACCACGTTTGATTTCAAGAGCCTGGCGGCCTAGCTGCTCTCGCCCTCTCTGTAGCTACACGCAACGTCGGTTGAGGTCCGTCGCTGATCCTTGGACTCGGCTGGGCCCGCTTTCTCTCGCCAGACAGACCTTGTGCCGTTTTATTTTGGGGAACCCTCTTTGGGGGAAACCTAAAAGCCGGGGGCCTATTATTGCTATGGTTGCCTTCGTCGCATAGGGTGTGTGGGAGCCGTCTTGCATCCCTCCCTACCCCTCTTCTCGTGAAGCATTTGTCACGCTACGCCTCAGCTTGCAGGCAGCAGAGTCGCGGGATGGCGTCGCTCTTTGGCTGAACTGCGGAGGTCAGATAATAGCTCACTAGCTGGTTGGTGTTGATGTCGTTGTTGTTGTCGTTGTTGTTGGTTTCGCTCTTGCCCCCCCCCCCCCCTTTTTTCGTTGTATTTGCTCTTAAGCCTCTCATCGGAGGTGGAGTAAGATGAGGTGGCTCTTTTGTGGCTGCGCGAGCGCGTGTGCGTGTGCGTGTGCGAGGTGCGAGGTGGGAGATCGTAGAGGACGCTGATGGGAGAAGAAGGATGTGCGTGCGCTTCTTTCCATGACTCGCGCGGAGGAGGGGGTGATGTCAAGCACGCACCACCTCACCCTCACCCTCACTCTCACCCTCACCGCCCTCCTACTCTATCTCCTTCCATGCTCGGCCTGAACCTCGGCCCGTCTCCGCATAGCAAACCCCACCCTCCGTCGCCACCTTACCCTCGAGTGCACGCCGTTGCTTGCGCCAGACATAAAGGGCCCCTCTCTTCCGGCGACAAGGCGCAAAGATGGGAACGCTACGCTACCCTCCTCTCCGTACTACGCGCGGGGTCAGTAGCATCGAAGCGAACAACCTCTCCATCTAAGCGAGGCAAACACCTCCCCACACACTCACACACCCCGCTAAGGTTTGCTCGGTAGGAGGACTGTAACCTAAACTTTACGCCGTACCCCCCTTACCCCGTCTTTGGGGAAAGGTGGGTACGAGCTCTGAGAGGGCGGTACGGTTGCAACCTCCCCTCTCAGCCTTCCCGCCTCCCTGCGCCTTAAAGCCGCGGCGATTCCAAGCGTTCCGCCGGGGGTGGGCGGGGCAGGCGGGAGAGGAGGAGAAAGTGGGGGAAATCCCACCACCAAACTCAACCATCTTCCCGTATCATCGCCACGCCAAACCCCGCGCAAAGGGCAGGTAGTCCGCTCCTTGCCTTCTTCCCCCACCCAGCCAGCCACGGCTGCTGCCCTTTCCCTCTGTTTCTCGGACGTTGCTGCGTTGCAGTTGTACCTGTGGCTGTGGTTGCTCTGTCTCGTATTGCCCTCTGGCTCCACCTTGGTCTTCGAACCGCCCAACCAACCATTCAGTCGGTCAGCCAGCTAGGCTGGTAGGGAAGCAAGGGAGCGTCACGAGACTTTGTTGATATGTGGCTAGCAAGACACAGGCGAGCGAACCGAGCATGGGCTAGGGGCTTCGCACATCTACCACCCTTGGATGCTCGGGCGAAATAGAAGATCAGGTCTCATGGGAGCAGAGCGGGAAGGGAAGGAACCAGGCCTCGTAAGCGCGAGGAGATGTATCGTAACCGGGAGAGGTGCGTACTACCAAGGCGCCGCTACCGAAGGGTGTGTACGCATCTTCGGGTGGGCACGTAGGTATTGGTCGCTTGCTTAAGCTTGGGTCGAGGGGGGTTGCGTGCGTCGGTGTGTATGCTGAGTGCGGGGAGGGAGGTAGATACAGGTGTTTGGCCTATGGCGATTGTTAAAGAGAACCGAGGAGGGGAGCGGGAGCGTCTAACTTGTTGCGCTCTTTCAACACCCATCACTCTCAAAGGGGAGGTGTGGGTGCGGCTGAAGGGTGAAAGGTGGAGCGGGGAGCGTGGTGCCCACCTCGCACGACACCAACCGGACACTCCCACTCCCACTCTCGTCAGCTACAAGAACCGCTAACCCCGTAAGGTCTGACTACCCCAGACTGCTCCACCAAAAAGAACGGGGGCAGATCAAAACCAGCCGTAGTTTCGTATTCGATGAGCCCCTGACTATATTGTTTGGTACTTTGGCCTCGCAGGTACGTGTGGGATTGCCTTTCCTTCTCCTACTCCTCCTCCGACAACGACGACCCGGTCGGGTCGGGACCTCGCACCTCGCATATCCAGACGGAAGACCCAAAAGCTCGGATAGTTAGGCAAATTGGCAATATGGACTTTGTCTCGAGGCCCTTCTTTTGGAGAGGTGGGGGTAGGTTTTTCTGGTTGGAGGTGGGTGAGCATGTCATGGGATTGGGATGGGAGGGTGGGTAACCTGCTCGGCGGTGCTGCAGCAGCAAGAGTGGTGGCCTCCCGATGCTTACGCCGCGGTTCTGGGGAAGGAGGCGCCAGTCCTAGCTGAGGTCATGGTGTGGCGACCCCCTCCTTCGCTTTGTTCCCAGCAAGGCAAGGGGTGGTAGCATGGATGGACCATGGAGAAGGGGAAACTCTCTAGTGGGGCTAGTGTGGTGTGGGGATGTCACCGTCTGTGTCCCCGAATGGAAGGGTCTGGGTGAAGCCCATTTATGATTATGGCAAGAGAGTAGCGGCTTGATGCGCAAAGGCGGCCTGGAAACCTAACGAGCGCTAGGATGCTAACGACTTGGTACCTGTACACTGTGCCCTGGGCTGCAGGATGAGTAGAAGCGGTTAGACGTTGGCGTGGCCACGACTATGGTTGGAGAGTGGCGGCATGCGTGGGCGTGGGTGTTTGGTGAGGAAAGTGAAACGGTGAAGGGGTCTGTTAAGCACCAGAGTGCATCCCACGGAGCAAGCAACGGCGTAGTCTGGCGCCAGCAGGAACGCAGCGCATGGCAGCGTTAGGAAGCGGGGCGCACCTTGCGCATTGGGGTGGGCTGGGTGCGTAGCAGTAGGCAGAGTAGTAAAGTGGTGGTAGGTAGCCACTATTGCCCTTTCCATCTCGGCAGAGCGATGCTGGCGGCCAACATGGGCAATGCCTTCTTTTAGTTTCTCGCTTCGGCTGTTCTTTCTCCACTACACCACGCAGGGGCCTCTCTCTTTCTCTCTCTTTCTCTCTCTTTCTCTCTCTCTCTCTTTCTCTCTCTCCCTTTCCCTCTCTCTCTTTCTCTCTCTCTTTCACTGCCTCTCCATCCGACACTTGTCATCGTCGTCGTCTGCCGCTCGCTGCTGGCTTCACCCGCGTCGAAAGTGTTGGTCTCACCGTCAGCGATCAGTACGTAAGTGTTGGTCTGGCGCATGCATGTACCTCGGGGTTTGTGTTTCTGGGTCCGAGGTGCTTTGCCTGCTTTGCCTGCTTTGCCTGCTTTGCCTGCACCGGCTGCTGTCTTTCTGCTACTGTCCAAAAGCCTTTGCCAACGGCTATGGGGCGTTGAGGGCCTCTTGCTTGCCCCTCCCTGCCATGGTCGGCGGCAGCGGCGGCGTGCATTCAACATCGATGAGTTGGTCGCACATCATCGCTTGGGTGCTCCGTTGTGCCCTTCTCTTGGCGCACAAAGCTTCCACCCCCAACTGCCCAACCGGCCAGAGTCGCCGGATCGGCAGCATGCATGGATTTGGTATGGCAAAGCACTGACTTGGGATGCGGGTGAGAGCGAGTAATGCGGTGGCAAAGTCTGGGCCTTGGCTGCCTACCAAGTAGCATGGTGCTTCTGTACTTAGCTGTGTTCCTCATTTTGGCATTGCCAAACTCCGACGTCGCCCTGTGCAGTCTCTCGCCTCCGCTGCCACTGCCCCCTTTTGTTGTGCCCATTTCATTGGTCGTCTGAGTACGTCGGAGACAAGGAGCAACAATCAACTTCTACCCGCCCTCTCGCTTCCTCCGCCACCCTTTGCTCCTTTTGCGCCCGATCGCCTCGGACTTTGGCACTTGGCATCCACCTCGTCAATCCTCGCCATCTCCATCTCCGGCGTTTTCAAACAGAAGCAAGGTTACATCGCAGCCATCAAGCACAGTTACCAGCCAAGCAGGTAGCTTCTAAGCTCTGCCTCGTTGTGTCCCCCCATTTTTCTGTTTTTCAGTTTGGCTCTGACCACTGATACGAGACCAGTCGTCAGGGGAAAAGGGGGGATGGACGACCACATGGGGGATGGCATCCGCATGTCAATTCTTTAATTCACTGTACGTAACCATCGTCGACAAGGGGCGGTCTCTAAGAGGTTGAGCTTATCCCCCCGGTTCGCCGTCGCTGTCGCTGCTCGCTGCCAACAGACAAAAAAGCTTGATCGACCGCACCCCCCCGCCAAGCCACAGAGGCAAGTAGGCCAGGACTGAGAGTAGATCCGCCATCCAACCCTTGGCATCCCTCTCCCTCTCTCTCTAAGCCATGACTTGGCTCGGGTCTTTCTGGGCTTGGCTACGCCTCGTCTCGGCCAGCGATCGCGGCGACTGTAAAAAGGTGAGAGAAGCTGTCCCCATCGCCTGTCCAGACGGAAGGGGGAAGAAGAGGGGAGCATCGATAGGCAGCAGCAAAAGAACAGCTTGGCCCACTCATCTCCGTCGACGAGAGAGTTTACGTAGAGAGACGGGTCCATGTTGTTCGCCTCGCTTCGGGTTCCTGCCAACCGGCGGACCCAGGAATAGCAGCAAGGAGGAAGCAATTAAAGCGGTTTCGGTCGTGACAGCCTTAGTGCCGCATCGTGGCGCAGAGTGCTCGGCATACACAGGCCGGTCAAGGCCGGCCGTCGTCTGCCCTTGTTGCCTGCGTTGTGGCGCCCGTCCGAAACGGTAGGGTACCACCGCCAGCCATGCTATCGTGCTACCAGCTTGACGAGAGAAACGCACCGCTTGATCCAGGGCCAAGGGCAGAATGGGCGGCGCAGCGCAAAGCTCGTAGGCCGGGGAAACGGTTCATGATGCTACGCTGCTCAGAGGTAGTTATGTGGCTGCTGCACACGCATACCAACAGACGCCCGCCGGTCGGCTGCAAGAGGCTTGTTGCTTTTACCTTGCGAACCCAGCCTATGCCAGTAGTACGGACCCAGGTTGTTCTTGCCTTCCCCTATTTCCCTCT
>JALNIF010000106.1:0-28223 GCA_026284005.1 Thecaphora frezii | reverse complement strand
CAGTGGATGATCAGTGCCAGCTGGCACTGATGTGGCATGTCCCACCAACTTTCAACTCTCCTCCTCAGATCCTTGGTCAGTGACTCCTCCTGACCCACTACTATCTATGTACTGGGAAGAGTTGCTGGAAGAAGAAGTGATAATGTGGCTACTTGACGTGTGGCCCTAACTACAAGCGGCTCCCTGCGTTGCTCCCGGCCGAGACGCACGTCAACACAAACCGACTCTGCTCCAAGCCACCACCATCCCGGCCAACGAATAACGAGACAGTGAGAGAGAGACACACACCGGGCCAAAGAATACCGAGAGACACAACTTGCTTCCTTACGAGGGCCTCACCGCTGTCGCCTGCTTGACTCTTGCGAGACAGGTGAGACGCCGAAGTCGAAAAGTGCCAACGGTCTCTAAATTCAGCCTCAGAAATTAACTGACGAAGGAAGGAGAAAAGGGGAAATTTTCTCATTTGCAAGTCCACCATGACCGCGGTGCCAAGAACGCCGAAAAAGGTGCAAGCAAAGGCTTGGCAAAACCCTAGCCACGCACAGACAAGATGTTGCTCGTCAAGTGGGCGCCCCACTAATAATCGTAATGCCCTCAACCCACAGACCTCCGCCATATAAAGCGGCAAGCGCCGCTTGTCTTGGCAATCTCCGACAGATGACATCATATTTTTTCCATCGAATGGGCAGCATCCGGTTGGAGGGTCAAGGTCTACCGATCCGCTCACATCGCGCCGACCAGCGGTGAGGCCTTTCGTTGGCCAAGCAGCCATCTTCATCTCTCCACGAACCGTCGAGGAATGCGCGCGCTGAGCGAGGACCCTGGGAGCAGCGACACCATCTCCCTGTGCGCTGTGTGGCGAGCGTCGTCGTGCTCACCGACAAGCGAACCAGAAGGTCGAACGACGGTCGGCGTCTTTTTGGCTACACCCAATTCAGGTTAATTATGGTTCTATATTTATTATTGATGTTTCTTGCGCCTTGCAGAGCCATTCGTCCCCCTGACTCTTGGCAATGTACTCTACTGGGATAAACCCCTGAGGCCTGTCTTGCCAAGAAAACAGAGCGCCGCTCGAAGCGGTGCCCCGCACACGTTGCGCATCATTGTGGGGGGCGGCTGATCCCATCTGACCAACTACATCGTGTCGCATCTGGGACAGGTACTCGACCTGTGTCCTTCCTCGTATGGTAACCATGCTTGAGATCTCGGAACCTGGTCAGACGGATCGGATCAACAAAGGCCCGACTGCCATTCAGCTGAACACGTACGCCGGTCCTGTTGGCCAGCCAGTAACTAGCGGCTTGCAAGGCACTCCGGCCATGGCTTTCAGTCATCAAAGGCACAAACACAGGTGTGTTGAGCAACTCGCTTCCTCTTCCCTAAGCACCGCAGACAGCCGGTCCTCTAAGCTGATACATTCAAACTGAATTCCTCCTCTATCCCGCCCTCCGCTCGGTCCTCCAGCCTCATGGCAAAAAGAGCTTGGCCCCGCCAATCTTCGCATCCGGCCGTTCACGAGCTGCGACGGGCTGATGACTCGCTACGACAGTGCAGCAAGGTTGCCCGTAGCCGAACCTCCGTCTTGAGCAGCCCCCTGTCTCCTGTCCTCTCGCTTCCCGCCATCGACGGCTCCGGCGCCGATAAGGTGCCTTGCCGCCTTGGGTCCGCAGGCTGTCCGATGATGCCGCCTCCACCGCGACAGGTCAAGCTCCGCTCCGCTCGCGCTGCACTTGGCTCCTCGCCTGTCTCCCGGGGCCTACCGGTCGGCCTCTTGGTGACCGCAGGGGAAGGGAGGCGGGATGGTGGGAAACACGACACACGACCCGTCGGAAGGTTGAGCGGTATAAAGAGGTCAACAAGCAACCACCCCCATCTATCTTGCACGATCAGCTCTTAACGTTGCCACTCACGATAAGCCAACTCCCGCCACCTTGATCCCTTTTCTGCTTTGTTCCGGCTACGAACAGCTCTCTGTCAGCCTACTTCTACCGTTCCGTCACTGTAGCATCGCTTAGCTTTGCCATGCGGCTTACAGGATATGAGCCCGGCACGCCGGAGACGGGAAATGTTCCCACTTTCCTCGGTCTACGAGGAGTCCACCTGAGCTGGGCAATCGGCTTTGCTGCCAGCACGGGTTTCCTCCTCTTTGGCTACGACCAAGGCGTGCTTGGCTCGCTGTACACGTTGCCGTCCTGGATCAACCGATTCCCCGAGATCGACACGACCAATCCCAGCACCAATGCCGGCTCCATCGAGTCGATCCTTCAAGGCCTGGTCACCGGCATCTATGAGCTGGGCTGTTTTATGGGCGCCATCTCGCAACTCTACCTCGGCAACGCCCTCGGACGAAGGAAGAACATCTGGATCGGATCTGTCATCATGACCGTCGGCGCAATTGGCTGCACGGCTTCGTACAGCCTCGCGCAGCTTTTCGTCTTCCGAGTCGTGCTGGGCATCGGCAACGGAATGCATACCGCGGCGATCCCCGTCTGGCAGAGCGAATGCTCTCCTCCGCACAAGCGGGGCATGCTTCTCATGTTTGAAGGGAGCATGATCACGGCAGGTCCGTGCACCCTCTCTCATCCTACAAAACGTGCTGCTGGACCCTGCTGACGTATCGTGTTTCTCGTATTTCTTGCTGCAGGAATCATGTTGTCCTACTGGATCGATTTCGCCTTCTTCTGGACGAGTCCATCCGAAGCGTCGTGGCGGGTGCCGATCGCCTTCCAACTGGTGCTGGTGTTGCCGACGTTCATCACCATCTGGCTGCCCGAGTCGCCGCGTTGGCTAATGCTGAGGGAACGCGAGGAGGAGGCGCGCGCCGTGATCGCCTCTCTGGACAATGTACTGCTCAACGACCCGTCGGTCGACCTCAAGATCAACGAGATGCGGGCCTCTCTAGAAGTCGTCAAGACCTCCAAGATCACCGACATCTTTACCAATGGAGCCGAGAGGAACTTTCACCGAACGGCGCTGGGCTTCACGTCGCAGATGTTCCAGCAGATCTCGGGCATCAACCTGGTACGTATCGGACGGTCGATGGCGTTCTTTGGTCGAAGACGTTGTGGACGAAAGGTCGTCACGATTCAGATTGGTGGAAGAGGGACGGTAGTGGTGGAAGAGGAGAGAAGGTGACGGTCCTTACACAGGAGGAGGAGAGCGATCTTAGCCTCATTAAGCGAGAAGGCACAGGGGCGGGTCGAGTCACGCATGAAATGCTCCCCGGTGTGGGATGGCGTTGCACCCTCATTTTAAGCGGCCTTTGCTTCCTTTGCTTCTGTTTTTGCTATCGTCGCCGAGCGGCAAAACATCAAAGCTTTTCGGGATCTGGCGGCGCCATGTTCCTTTTGTTCGACCTGGACCGGATTTTCCTGACAAGCTTGTGGTATCTGGGCTTGTTTCTACCTTGTTTCCGTCGCTCCAAACAGGTCACCTACTACATTGGTCAGACGCTCGAGGTGCGGCTTGGGTTCAGCGACGTCAACGCCCGCATCGTCGCCGCAGCCAACGGCACAGAGTACTTCCTGGCGAGCTGGATCGCCGTCTTTGTCATCGAAAAGATGGGCCGGCGCAAGCTGATGCTCTGGGGAGCCGCGGGCCAGACGGTTTCGATGATCATCCTCTCGGTCATGGGCGCGCCTGCGCTAGAGTCGTTGGGTAGCGGGCCGGCCGTCGTCTCGACCGTTTTCTTTTTCCTCTTCAACAGCTTCTTTGCCTTTGGATGGCTGGGCATGTCGTGGCTCTACCCCGCCGAGATTACGCCGCTGGCGATCCGCGCGCAGGCCAACGGTATCTCTACGTCGGCCAACTGGCTCTTCAACTTTGCCGTCGTGATGCTGGTGCCCTTCCTGCAGGAGAACATCGGGCATCACACGTATACGCTGTTTGCGGTGCTCAACTTTGTCATTCTCGTCTCAACGTTCTTCATCTTCCCTGAGACGGCCGGACGGTCGCTCGAAGAGATGTCGTGCATCTTTGCCATCTCGTCCAAGGTGAACCCCTACGACGTGGTGCTCAAGGAGAAGCAGACGCCAAGGAGGTACGACAAGGCCGGCAACCTCATCAACGAGGAATTTACCATCGCCGACCTCAAGGAGGACCTCGAGATTGGCGGCGGTGGCGCCGGGGCTGGAAAGGAGAAGGCTGACACGCTCGACGTGGACACAAGGGACACTTCGGCCTCGCAGAGCCACGGGTCAGAGGATTCTGCGTCGCGATAGACGGATCTAGACATGTGCCCCTTACGCCCAGCCCCGGTCTTCACGCACAGTTCCATTCCCCATCACCGCAATGATTCGACTCAACTCACGACCGACCTTGTGCCTATAGTCATGAGTTCATTCCTGTAACGACTTGCAGCCGCCGCCTCCAAGGCCAGGCCGGCAAGCATTTCTGCGATATTCCCGCACGCATACCTTTTTTCACGCATCCCACGAATTCTACGACGGAGCCTCCGAACTAAGCAAAGTGTAAGGTCCGTGTTTGAGTGGAGCTGTGGCTAGCGCTGGGGCTAGCGATGGGGCTAGCGCTGTGGCTAAGGCTGTGGCTAGGGTGTGGCTAGGGCGCCCGTGCGTCGCTGGCAGGGCGCGCTATCGAACTGCCACTCGAGTGGTTTGTATGTGGATGTAATGGCGAATCGTGTTGCTAAAGCCGCCTTCCTGCTCTTGCCAGCAGCTCCCACTTAAGCCACACCGTCATCAGAGCCACCGTCACAGTATACACCGAGTAAGAGTCACATGAGGGGGTCACTTTCATGTTCATGTATACATATATATATTCGGCCAACGTCGCACTCATTGCCCCCCTTTTCTCCCCGCCCCATCGACCCGTGGCGACGTACCCGTTCCTTCTGCCTACTTCTTGGTCCTTTGGCCCTTGCCTTTTTTCTACGTTCGCCATGGCTTCTGCTTCGGCCACCGACTTGGCTCGCACCCATCCCCAGGTGCTCATCCACCGCCAGTCCATCCATCACAAGGACGCCTTTTGGCTCCGCGCCGCCTCCCGCATCCATTGGCACAAGCCCCCGCGCGTCGCCTACGGCAAGTCGTCCAACCCCAGCGCCGCCTACCTCGACCCCATCGCCCAGACCTGGTTCCCCGATGCCCAACTCAACACCTGCTACAACGCCCTCGATCGCCACGTCTACGCTTCCCCCAACGCCGCCTCGCCGCTCCTCACCATATCACCCCACACCTCCCACCACGCCCTCGCCCCCTCGGCCCACCGCGTCGCGCTCCACCATGTATCGCCCCTCGCCTTCCAGACAGCCCACGCCCGCTCCCTCACCTACTTTGAGCTCCTCGAGCAGGTACAGCTGGTGGCCGGCATTCTTCGCCACAAGGGCGTCGAAAAGGGCGACACCGTCGTCATCTACATGCCCATGATCCCCGAAACCTCGATCGCCATGCTCGCATGCGCATCGGTGCCGTACACTCGGTCGTCTTTGGTGGCTTTGCTCCCAAGGAGCTCTCCAAGCGCATCGAGGACTCGCGCTGCAAGCTCATCATCGCCGCCAGCTGCGGTCTCGAACCAAAGGGTCCATTACCCTACAAGCCGCTCGTTGACGAAGCGCTCCGCGTCTCCCAGCACAAGCCCGAGGCTGGCCTCTTGTTTTTGCGCAGGCACACCATCAAGGGCCACTCGCCGCCCAAGTGCGCTACAAAGGGACCTGCAGGGCTCCCCGAGTGGGATTGGGAGGTGGAGAGCGAGCTCACCCAGAAGAACAAGGACGGTAGGAGCCCTTGCTGGGAGTGCGTGCCGGTAGCGAGCGAGGATCCCGTCTACAGTGAGTGGGATGCGGCGCCTTTTGCCCTTAGGCTCGATCCGTCCCCCTCCAGATGCTTCGGCTGGCGCTGTAGCTTCGCGATTCTGATGTGCATCTGCTACACGTGTAGCCATCTACACCAGTGGAACCACGGGTGCGCCAAAGGGCGTGTGCCGCCTTTCTGCCGGCCACGCGGTGGCGCTGCGCTTCTCGATCGAGCACACGTTTGGCATGACGCCCGATGATGTCATGTTTTGCGCTTCTGATCTCGGCTGGGTTGTCGGCCACTCGTACATCCACTACGGACCGCTGCTGCTCGGCGCCACGTCGATTGTCTACGAGGGCAAGCCCATCTTCCCCGACGCCGGCATCTGGTGGCGGATCTGCTCGCAGTACAAGGTCACGCACCTCTTTTGCGCTCCAACGGCGCTCCGAGCCATTGTCGGCCTCGACCCTAAGGCCAAGCTGATGCGCGGTCCAGACGTCAACCTGCGAAGCCTCAGGGCGCTCTTCTTGGCGGGTGAGAGGTCGGAACCGCAGATTGTTAGCCGGTTCGAGGGGCTGCTCAAGGAGTTGGCGGCACCGGGCGCTCAGACCAACGACAATTTCTGGTCGAGCGAGTCGGGATCTCCCATCACTGGACTGATGCTGTCGTCGTCTTTTGGGCCGCTTCCAGCGCGACCTGGCAGCGCCGGCATGCCGATGCCCGGTATGGATGTCGTCATCGTGGACGACGAGGGCAACGAGCTGCCGCGCGGCAAGATGGGAAACCTCGTCCTCCGTACCCCGCTCGGGCCCAGCTTCCTCGGCGGTCTGTGGAGGAATCCTGAGCGCTTCCACAAGAGCTACTTTGAGAGGTTTGAGAGGAAGGGCGGGTGGTTCGAGACGGGCGACCAGGGCGTCATTGATCCTGACGGTGAGCAGCAGGGCTCTAGTTTGTCATTCCTTTTCCTGCGAATCTCCCAGCCCCACTCTCCCTCATTGACCAGGTATGCATTGCTGCGGATTTGTTTTCTCTTTTCCCTCTTCCTTCGCCAGGCTACGTGAGCATCCTCTCTCGCTCAGACGACCTGATCAACGTGAGCGCACACCGGCTCGGCACGGGCCTGATTGAGCAGGTGGTAGCGTCCCACCCAGATGTGATCGAGTGCGCAGTGGTGGGAGCGCCAGACAAGATGAAGGGACAGTCGCCGTTCGCCATTGTTGTGGCCCACCGCCGCGTGACCGCCGCAACGGGAGGCAAGCCGCAGAACTCGATCCACCACGAGTCGGCCCAGCAGATGCTCAAGAGCATCAACGACCACGTGCGCAAGGAGATGGGACCGATTGCGCAGCTGTCGGGCCTCGTTGAGGCGCAGAAGCTCCCCAAGACGAGGAGCGGCAAGACGCTGCGGCGAAGCCTGAGGCAGGCCGTCGAAAACGCGGCCGAGGGTCGCAAGAGTGAGTGGTTGCCGGCGTCAAGTCCGGTCCGGTTACTCGACGTTTGCCGGTGCGCTGGGTTTTGTCGCTTTGGACATTTGATTTTATTTACATTTATATTCACTGGGCGAATTCCTACTGATGACTCCGCCTTCAGATGCGCCAATTGAGTGAGTTGCAGCAGGCCCGTGCAGGAGCCGAGCTGTGCTGCGCAATTCCGCCTTGTCCGCATGATTGTGTTCTGCACCTCTGCAGCGTCGTGACGCAGATGGGCGCTGACCCGCACAAAAACCGTTTCCCCGTGCGCCGTTTCCCCCCGCTCTCCTCGCTCTCGCTCTCGCTCTCTCTCTCTCTCTCTCTTGCTCTCGCTCTCTCCACTCACCTCTGCCTCTCTCCCTCTCTCTTCCTGTGTCCCCCTATCGATCGCCAGCTATCCCCCGACAATCGAGGACAAGGACGTCATCCAAGTGGTCAAGGAAGCCATCGACCAGTACTTTGACGCCATGCACCGTAACCCCAGCAGCACCGCCGCTTTCTCGACCGCGTCCAGCAATAGCTCGTCGCCAGCCCTCCCCGCCACCGTCCAGACCAGCATGAAGGCTCTGCAACTCGAGAAGCCTCCGGGAGAGCAGAAAAAGGGGCAGCGCAACCTGGCCGTCGTCCACGACGTGCCCACGCCCAAGCCGACCTCAAACCAGGTGCTGGTCAAGGTGGTGGCGGCCGGCTTCAACCGCCGCGACGAGTGGTCCATGGTCGGCGCCTATCCAGGTCTGGTCTACAAAAACTCAACAATGGGCTGCGACGCCGCCGGCGTCATTGTGGCACCGACCGACTGGCAGATGGAGAACCCGCATCCGGACAAGCTTGTCCTGCTCGTGCCGACGCGCGGATGGGACTCGGACCCCGAGGGGCCTGAGGCTGAGCTGCCGGGAGCTTCGGATGCCCAGAGGCGCAACGGACTGGGCGGCAAGGGCTTTGGCATCCTCGGAGGCACGGTAGCCACCAACGGCGTGGGAACGTTTGCCGAATATGTTGCCGTCGAAAAGGACCACATCGTGCCGGCGCCGCGGCACCTCACCGCCGAGCAGGCGAGCACGCTGCCATGCGCCGTCGTCACGGCCTACCGGTGAGTCGACTCGAACCGCGGCGAGCTGGGACCGTCTCAGACCTTGTAGCCTAACAATTTTACGTGGCTAACATCGTCTTCGTCGTCGTCGTCGTCGTCGCCGCGCGGCCGCCTTGCCCCTTTGATGGGACAGCGCGCTCTTCACCAAGGCACGGCTGCAGCGCGGCCAAAACGTCCTGATCACGGGTGTCGGCGGTGGAGTGGCGCTTCTGGCGCTGCAGATGGCGGTGGCGGCGGGCGCCAACGTCTACGTCACGGCGGGTAACCAGGCCAAGCTGGACCGTGCCGTGTCGTTCGGCGCACGTGCCGGCGCCATCTACAAGGAGGCAAATTGGCCGTCGAAGCTCGCCGGCTCACTGCCAGCATCACGACCCTACCTCGACGCGGTGGTGGATTCGGCGGGCGGCGACATCATGGCGGCGGCGGCGAAGCTGCGCCTGCGCCACGGCGGCAAGGTGGTGATTTTCGGCATGACGGCCAGCCCCAAGGTGGGGGTGACGATGCGTGAGGTGCTTAAAAACGTCGATGTCGTCGGATCGACCATGGGCAGCCGGCGCGAGTTTATCAAGGCGGTTCATTTCATCGAAGAGCACCGTATCGTGCCTGTGGTGGATACGGTGCTGGACGGGCTCCACGAGGCGGAGCGCGGGTTTGCGCTGCTACGGGAGGCCGATAACCGTAGCGGAGGCAAGGTTGTCATCCGCATCGAGGGCGCCTCGGCGGCGAAGAGGGAAAGCAAGCTCTAGTGGGGATGACACTTGAATGGTCGTTTTTGTCTGGTTCGCGGGGTTCTTTAGCCCGATAGTGTACATCGTCTGCAGATCGCTCCGTGGTATTACTGTGCTTTGTTTGTGCAAAACGTCGGCGAATGTATCGCATGCGTTTGCGTCTCAACTCTCTACTATATCGTACACATCTGTGCTCCTCGATCGGCAAGGGGCAAGGGGCGAGGATTGAAGGGGGTGTCGGGGTTGGGTCAAGGTTCAAGCAACGGTACGTGAATCCAGTACGGAATCACTTTCTCGAAGCTGGAGGGGGTGGAGGAGGCATAGACCCTGGAAACTGCAGAAGCGTCGACGACTTGGTGCCAGCGCCGGGGAGGAGGGAAAACTGGCCCTCTTTGAACCATTTTTCGTTGGCCTGCTGCGCTTTTTGCTGGCGAGAGGGATCGATCAGTTCCAGACCTGTGAGCGGTTGAGGAGGGGGAAGGGGGGGTGGCGTAAGTGGTCAAGAGGAAGCGTTGGTTCTCGACAGACGGAAGAGAGAAGGGGAAAGGGAGACGAGGCAAGGGAAGGAAGGGGGAGAGAAACCCAAGACATACCTTGAACCGGGGTAAAGCTCAAACTGCTCGCCATGCCGCTACTCTCCAACGCCGCCGCCGCCGTCGTCGTCTTCTGGCGCAGCGCCGCAATCCGATTCTTGTTGGCCTTGCTCATCCTCGCCTTGCTGCGATCCTCGCCCACCTGCGCCCGCACCTTACCTGTCGATCCACTACCAATCATGCCCAGCCCCACGCTCTCGTCGAAGCCAAACGCCTCTTGCTCCGGCTTGCCAAACTCGACGCGGTTGGCCATCTTGCGCAGCTCCGTCATGCCGTACCGCTCCTTGGCCGCGCGCGCCCGACGTCCGCCGCGCCGCTTCTTATGGCCCCCTTCCTTGGGCACCGGCAGCACCTTTTCCAGCTTTTGCGGCGGAGGCTCCTGAAGCTTATCAAGCTTGCGCGCCAGCTCAGCGTGCAGCTGCTGGCCATAGCCGCCGTCGCGCGACGAGCTCTTACCCGCGTCCATGCGCGCCGCTAGCAGCGCCTTGGCGCACACCATCCGCACCGCCTGCCGCTTGTAGTCGTCCGGCGTCGATTGCACCAGCTCGCTCTGCGCAATAAACCCGTTGGACCGCGCCGCTCCGCCCGACTGCGCCACCGACGATAGGCCCAACGCCCCCGTCTTGCGGTTGGCGCCGAGCAGGTGCAGGTTGCATGCCGGGATCTTGCTCAACCCTTCCAGCCCGCCCGCCGCACCCAGTAGCTTGGTCGCCGTCCGCGTCCCCACCACCGCCGACAGGTTGGGCGCGATAAACGTCATGCGCGACTCGACGTACGCCAAAATCTTGCGCCGCACCGCTTCCAGCTCAAACACCAGCTCGCACGCCTCCTGCACCCGCTGCCATGTCTTTGCCTCGAGCGGCCGCCCCTCGGTCGTCGAAGCCGTCATGCTAATCACCACCACCGTCCCGTGCGGCAGCACGCCCTCCAGCTTGGCGCGCGACAGGTCCTCGTCATTGCCCAGCGCCTGCACCGCCTGCACAAACTCCCACGGGTTGATGATGAGGCTCTCGAGCTCCGGAAAGCGCGGCGAGTAGTGGTCCCGGATAAACTTATGCACCACCATCACCTCGTTGTCGACGTCGACCGCGAGGTTGTTGGCCTTGACGATCAGGTGGTACTCGGGCGACTCCTCGAGCACGCCGGCGATGTCAGGCTCAGGAAGCGACATGTAGTGGTCGATTTGCTGGCCATGCGCGATCAGCGGCGGAGCGGGAGAGGAGCCGGGGGGTTAGCGTCGGCGTCCTTCACTCGGAGCAGCTGGATGAGGATTCCGACCCTTGTAGCCGACGAACCAAAAGGACTCACCTTGATGACGCCATCAATCTTGCCGCTAGTCATGAGGTTTGCCACCTGGTGCACATCGTTGAGCTTGGTCATGTCCATATCCTCGACGTCCGCCTTGTCGAGCTCCTCGGCTGGCTTCACCGCGTTCCTGCCCAGCTGCATGGTGGACGTGCTGCCGCTTGCCGCAAATTCGTCGGTGTCCCGATATGCTCCGGCGTCGCGAGTAGTTTCGCCGTCGTTGTCGTCACCGTCGCCCTCCTCAAGGTCGTCGAGATCTTCGAGGTCTGCATCGTCGAGGTGGAACCGCTTGGTTTCGCTCTGACCTGCGCCGGACTCAGTACCTTGTTCGTCGTCCGCCGAAGGGTGGGCTCGCTTCTTTCCGTTGAGCTGTTCTGTCGGGAGTTGCGGCGCATCGGAGGGTTGCGCTTGGTGGAGCTCGTAATCCTGCTCGTCGCCGGAAGCGTCTGAGCCGAGGTCGGCAAGCAGCTCGTCTGCTAGGCTTGCCATGGTGGTGCGTGTAAATGTGGCTGTGCGTGGGTGTGCAGTGAGACGTGTAGGGCGATTGGAGGTATGGAACGTGGTGGGATGGAGAGGAGCGATTGGAGGTATGGAACGTGGTGGGATGGAGAGGAGCGATTGGAGGTATGGAACGTGGTGGGGTGGAGAGGAGCGGATTGTCGAAGGGCGGCTGAGTCTGCCGAAAGAGTAACGCGCGCACACACACAACACACACACACACACACATACAACACTTACACGTGGGCACACATACTTACGGCCACATTTGGCCGGATGTAGCCGCTACTCGACCGCGTCCTGACCCGCCTGCCAAAAAGACTGAAATAAAGCAATCAAAATTGTGGAGTGCTCGGATCCGAGTTGCTCGTGTGCAAGCTTCGAGCCTGCAGGCCGATGCTGCCAAACCCGCGTTTGGACTCTTTTGCTGGCGCGCTGCCGCTGCGCAACTCCACTTCAAATCTGAATTACGGTGCGGGCGGCTTTTTGGCGCACCAAATCCACCTGCCCAAATCGCCACCGCCGCCGCCGCCACATCGTACGCCGCCACCGCCACCGCCATCGCGACCGGGCTCCCATCCGCTCCGCGCGCGTCGTCTTTCATCGAAAGCAGCAGCAGCAGAAGCAGAAGAAGAAGCAATCACATCAACGGCATATTTTACCACAAACCATGGCGCCACTCCCGCCTTACCTGGTGCGGATAGCCGCCTCCATCCTGACACAGGCGCTCACGCGAAAGGTAAGCCGATCGGCGCACCACCCTTCGAGCTCTCGGAGGCCATTGTTTACTTATCGCACCATCTCCGTCTGGCGCCTGTGCGCTAGCTCGCATCGTCGCCCCTCTTCTTCCGCCTGGTGGACAGGATGATTCATGAAATCGACCACATGCCTCACAGGTTGCAAGGTCGCCAAGTGCCCACCTACCAGGCGCCGTTGGGAATGCGCGAAAAAGAGTGGCGTGAGTCTTCGGCCGGCATCAAGGGCAACCGAATCCCGGAAGGGTCCCGACTTACAATGCCGTTGCTCCCACCTACTTTTCCTTCGAACGATCAAGAGGAGGACATAGGGGAACCGCACGACCTGCCCAGTCCCTTCCCATCGTCGCAGCCGCCGCCGAACGGAACGAGCGACCCTCTGCGGCCCGCGCCGAGGTCATTTGAAGAGATCCAACGGATGCGAGCGCGCCAGTCCTTTGCCCAGTCGCAGCGAATCGCCGAGCGCGAGAGGAGGCGCCGCCAAGAAGAGACCAAAGCCCACGAGAGCGACAAGGCGTCGCAGGAACTGCGCCAAATCCAGCAGAAGCTGCGCCAGCTTCGCGACGAGGCAAGACGCTGACCTACGTACTGGGAAGGTTCCGTCCCCCTGAGGCTGCACATTTGGTTGCCGACGACGGTTCCGGTCCGAACGTCGGCTACTGCAGCCCGGCCCGCGCTATGACTGCGGCGTCTTGTACCGGCTCTTACCGAGCTACATGGGACCGACACGTCCTCACGCTCGGACTCATCCTTGCTGCTGCCACATTTGTACACCATTCAGGCCTACGCATCTATCTGTATTTGTACCTACACTCATGGCTGCAGCGCGTAGCATCGTTCGGCTTTCGACATCCGATGACCTTTAGCATCGGTCTCTTTACGCTAAGCAGGAACAGAGGCGCCACAGGGGCCCCGGAGAAACGGGTGAGAGCAGAAAGCGGGGTAAGCAACTCCACTGCTTGTCGTCTGCCACCGTCCATATTTAGTGCGAGAGGACCACTTGGCAGCCCACCGGGCTAATTTTTAGCGTAGCTGCACTACCTGACGACCGAGCGTCCTAAGATTCCAAGCCGCCGGTGCTTTTGTAGACAAGGAACTGGTGTCGAGCCCTCAATAGTTTGGAACGCTAACAATGACCACGAGCGCTACCACGTTAGTTATGGGATAGGGGGGGCGGGGCCTAAGCGAGCCGACCGAGCCCAAGAGGGGGAAGGTTGAGGCGGGGGATCGGGTTCCTCGACTATTGATCGAGGCGTTGGCTTCCCCGCTCTTGGCTGGGGAGTTGATAGATTTTGTCCTCCTTTGGATCGAATCGAGAGTCACATGTCTGTCGGTAGGGGCCTGGGGGAAGGTGGTCGCTTCAACGAGCCTTGTTTGTGAGCAGCAGCCTGCCGACCACGACTTGCAGACTAGTTAGTTCGTGGAGCAGAGAGCTGGGAGTATCGGCCTGAGCAGCCACTGCTTTGCTGGTCGGATGGGGGAAGGAGAAGCAACACGGCTCTGCTTCGGCTAACCCAAGGATCGCGGCTTGTGACAGAGAATAGTGAACTAGCGTGCAGCTTGGTTGTTGGTTGCATCGCCCTGAGTCGCCTGTTGGTCCAACCAGATGTCGCCCACACGAGCGCGGCTTGCCACACTTTGCGGGCCGCAGCAACCACAGAGCACCAGCAGCAGCAGCAACCGTGGCGTGTAGGTAGTGTGTTTAACAGCCGACGACCCGCGGGAAAATGCGGACGCGGAGCAGCGGCGGCCGGCATGGTCATGACGAAGGTCGACAGGGGGCGGCCGCTGTCGCATAGTTTGCCGGAGGGGCCATGCTGTCGACCGGTCTTGGTTAGAGAGAGAAACCCAACCACCTTGCATAGGGGTCTGCGGGACGGACCGGAGCTGAAACACGATGCCCGTCGCATGCGCACGCAACATACGACTCTGCGCGAAGCGGAGGGGATGGTGGGGCGATCGACGTTGCACGCCAGCCGGCGACTTTCGTGCGGCGGCGCCACTGGTTAGCCTTGGTGCTTGCGCCTCTCCTTTACCCTTGGCGACGCGAAAGAGCGGCTGCACGCCACATCTGTCGACGCATCTGCGGAGTTTTCTTTTTTCTCCATCGGCGCAATGACGTTGTAGCCGCGCTTACCTCGGTTCGATTCTGCGGCAATTAGGAATTAAGAATCGTGCCCTGCAACGCGCCCACAGCCCTATGCACCACACCAAGCAAGCCATGGAGAGAGAAAGAGAGAGAAAGAGAGAGAGAGAGAGAGAGAGAGGAAAGAGAGAGAGGAAAAGAGAGAAACCGACGCAGCCAATCGCAATCGATGTGCATGCATCAGCCGGTGCGCTCAAGGTGAGCGGCGACTACGAACCACTCCACCAGGCCACCAGCAAACGCCGACACCCGACACCCGGCCTGTATGCAAGGTAGAGAACAGGTGCCGACCCAAGTATGTAGCGACACCGTAGCCTGCCAGCCGCACTTGGCAAACCAGCCTAAACAATAGTGGCTGCTGTCATTTCCCAGGACGCGGCGGTTCGGAGTTGAAAAATGCGTACGTACGGCGAATTATTGCAACGCACGACGGGGCAGGGCTTTTGAATGTGTGTTTTTGATTTCACCATTCAAACCTTAATCAGAGGGATCTAGGGTTGCTTTTGGGCACTGTGTTTGGCTGAGTTGTGTCTTGTCTTGTGCTTGCTCAGCGGGGGAGAGCGAGTTGGCAAGGAGAAATAGCGTTAGTGTTTAGCATGTAGAGCAGGAGGGGTTAGCGTTGGCGGCTACGAAACCCGACGCGGATAGCGAGGCCGACTACCAACACTGCGTCTGCCTCTGCCACTGCCTCTGCCTGCAACACTGCGTCTGCCTCTGCCTCTGCGTCTGCCTCTGCCTGCAACACTGCGTCTGCCTCTGCCACCAGCGATGCGGATGCAACGTCGCGCGCGCTGTGTTTTGCGTGTGCAGGGAATGCATTTCGACATGACGGCGGTTTGAAATAACAACCACGCAGCATCCACGACACATACGCAACATTGTGATTGCGCTCCCCATCACCCTAAGCCCCGCTCAGCAGGCGGCGGGCGGCTCGCTGGCGTACCACAGCTGTCAAGTCTCCTCTCCCGCCTCAACCCTCATCCCCGCTCATCCATGGCGCCCTCCCCCATTCCTTCACTCTCTTTTCACTCCCTTTTCTCGCTACTTATAACCACCCTCGAGCATCCGCCTCTCCCCCTTCTTCTCATCCAACCGTCGTTCTCTCGTCGACAGGCCCCATCCCCCCGGCCTTGTCCATCCTCCACTGTTTCGCAGCGACCCCACCTCCTTGACTCCTCCCTCCATCGTCTTGTCGGCTTGTGTTGCCTTATTCTTCACCGTCAGCATCCCTCGCACCCTTCTGCCACCTAGCACCAGGAAACTACACTCACCATGGTTTGGCAACTGCCCGTCATGTTTGGCGGTTCTCGTCTAAAAGGCAGCGCCCTCACCGCCGCCGTCGCGTTTGTCTCTGGTGTTGGTGAGTATTGTGAAGCTCCCCCTGGGCACACAGACGCGCGCCGAGACGTGCACCCAGGCCTCCACGCAGTGAGAGGGAGATGAGATGATGATTGTCGCTCAGTGCGCACTAATGTACATTGGGCAGCCTGGAGCTAGACGTGGGGAGCGCGAGCTAGATGGTGTGCAGTGAGGTGCTTGGTAGAGTTCTCGTTGCATGGATGTGAGGTACTGTCTGACTCACACTCCATATGCCAGCTGGAAGCACCACGTCATGGAAGGGTGTGCTGGCGATTCTCCCTTCCGGAGAATCGTATGGATGGTCATCACCACAAAGCGGCGTTGAAACCACACCATGCCGAGTCGGCGTGCTTCAGCAATGTGCGCCTGCCTGCTGCCTCGGCTTTCAGACTGCTCGATTACCTTACGCTGCGGCATGCAAGATGGACTGACCTCTTCACTGCTATTCCCCCCTCGTTCACAGGTTTCCTGCTCTTTGGATACGACCAGGGCGTCATGTCGGGCCTCTTGACCGAGCCCGAGATGGCCAAGCAGTTCCCCAGGATTGCTCAGGCCGGACCCTACGGACACGAGAACTCGGCAATCCAGGGTGTCGTCACCGCCATTTACGAGATCGGCGCCCTCGTGGGTTCCCTCTTCGTACTGTGGAAGGGTGATGCGCTTGGACGATGATTCTCCATCTTTCTCGGCTCGATCATCATGACTGTGGGCGCCGTTATCATGACCTGCTCCTACAGCCTGGGCCAGTTCACCGCTGGCCGCATCATCACCGGTATCGGCAACGGCATGAACACCTCGACCATCCCCATGTGGCAGTCCGAGCTTTCCAAAGCGCACAACCGAGGTCTGCTCGTGCTTATCGAGGGTGCGCTCATCGCCGGAGGTATCATGATCTCGTATTGGGTAGACTACGGCTTCTACCAGATCAAGGACAACTCGGTTCAGTGGCGTTTCCCCATCGCCTTCCAGGCCGCCTTCGCCATCACGCTCTTCTTCGGTATCCTTGCGCTCCCCGAGTCGCCTCGATGGCTCATCAAGAAGGGACACAAGGCCGAGGCGGCGCAGGTCCTCGCCAACATCGACAACACCACTGTTGACGACCCGCAGGTCACCACCATCGTCAAGCAGCTCGAGGAGTCGATCGTCGCTTCCGAGCAGCTCATGGGCGAGTTCTCGTACAAGGAGCTCTTCACCAACGGTCCCGAGCAGAACTTCTACCGCACCGTCATCGCATTTACTGCCCAGGCTTTCCAGCAGTTGAGCGGCATCAATCTCATCACCTACTACGCCACCACGGTTTTTAAAACGATCCAGGACGACGACACCACCGCCCGTTTGCTCGCCGCTGGAAACGGTACGGAGTACTTTATCGCCTCGATTTTCGCCCTTTTCATGATTGACACGCTCGGCCGAAGGAACCTGATGATGAGCACCGCTTTTATGATGAGCGTCTCGATGGCCATTCTCGCCGGATCGGTCTACGTCGTCGAACAGCCACACGAGGGCACGCCTCCCGAGGCCTACGTCGCTGCCGTGTTCCTCTACTTCTTCAACACGATGTTCGCCTTCGGTTGGCTCGGTATGACTTGGCTGTACCCTCCCGAGATTACCCCGATCCGTATCCGAGCCCCGGCCTCGGCGATTGCCACCTCGTCCAACTGGCTTTTCAACTTCCTCATCGTCATGATCACCCCTCCGGCCTTTGCCAACATCGGCTACCAAACCTACATCATCTTTGCGGTTCTCAACATGAGCTTCATCCCGGTCATCTGGGCCTTCTTCCCCGAGACGAAGCGTCGAGGACTCGAGGAGATGGATCTCATCTTCGCTGAGGCTCACGATGAGGGATTCTGGAAGGCGTCACGCTTCATGACGACCGCCTGCTACCTCTCGCTTCACAAGAAGCATCTCACATCGGAGGAACTCGATGCCGAGCTTGCCTTCCGATTTGGCGCCGACGCCAAGGTCGGTGGTCAGCAGGAGAAGGTCGCCACGGAGAAGGCCGAGCGCGCGAGCCAGGGCACCCAGAGCGAGGTTGCTCCTGAGCACGCTAGTTCGCACTCGGGCTCATCATAGAGCGGGAACGCTATGTCGCGGTCTTGCTCAAACGCTGCCTAAATGCTCTAACCCCTTCACGACGCCTTGGCATGGCCTCCGCGGCGGTTCCTCTGTATACCAGCCGCCGCTCGGCTTGTTGTTTGGCACTCGGGTCCTCTTTATTAGCCGGGACCCGAGGTATGGTGTTCACCTTGCGCCCTGCATCACACTGCACCTCGCACTCTGTTGCCCTTTCGTACTTTTCATGTCTCGCATCTCTAGACAATTTCCTGTTTTTGTTCCTATTCAACGCCCCTCTTCCTCCCACCTTGTAACACTCACGAAGAAGAGGTGCGCGCCCTCTAGGGCTGTCTTTGTTTCGACGTAATGACGCCGCGATGCTGCCATGTTTAATGCACCAAACGTAACGCTTGAATACCGAGAGATTGCGAACGAGGGTGTTTGTGCGCGAGGAGCGGACAGCTTCAACGTTGTTAGCGACAGGTGGGCGGATGAGGGCATGGGGGCAGGTAGCGGATGGGCAAGGTGTGTTGCAGCGGCACTTGCTTGAAGCGAAAAGGAAGAGCGAAAGGAAGAGCGAAAGGAAGAGGGAAGAGTTGTACCAATGGGCCAGACAAAGGACTCGGTACAAAGGACCATCGTCTATCGGACCTGGTGTCAGCATGTATTCGGCCGAGAGGGTTGATCTCAAGGTCGGAAGCGCTGACACCATTATGGCGAGCTATATAAGCCATGCTGGAGAGGCCGCGCACCCCTTTGCGAGGAATGCATCGCTCTTGTCACTAAGAACCACCGTGTGACTGGGACAAGGGTAAGCCTTTCGAAATGCCTGCAGAAGCGTCGAACACTGCAACAAAGGGAATGCTTCCAACACACTGATAGGGCGCTTTGTACCATCGCTCCGACAGGGCACTTTGTACCACCATTCCTGGTGTCGAGGTGGACAAAGGGAGTTCAGTTTCTTACCTTGAGTGTGTGCTCCTTTCTCCAAGTCCCGCTCGCGCTGTGCCTGTTGGCATCAATAGCAGCAGCAAACCAGAGCCGAGCGGCCACAGGTTGGTGAGTGCTGTGGGGCAAGTGAGGTGGCCTGTGTCAAGGCATGACGGAAGTCGAGTCTCTTTGTGTCTGCGATTGATCTCGTTTTAACCCTAACCCTGACCCTTAACCCTCTCTTTCCTGTAACCCTACACCACAATGTCGGCCAGCCGTGGTCGCCTGCGGTGCTTGGCGTCCTGACACCACCATACCCTTGCTCTGCATTCGTCTCGTCCGCTTTCTTGGCCTAGCATCGCGATACCATCCGACAGCCTCCCGACCATCGTCGACGCCATCATACAAGTCGGCCTCCTTTATGCCGCTTCACTGACCCCCTCACCCCACGCTGCGCTACGCTGCCTTGCTCCGCCTCGCCCTGCTTCATCGCTAGCGACGACGACCTACGATGCCGGCCAAGCTCCCCTTTTTCTCCGCCTCGGACTCGCTGCAGCAAAAGTGGGCCGAGGCGTTGTCGTCCAACCGCCTCACTGCGCAGCTCTACGTCTTCATCCTCATCCTCTCGGTCGGTCTCATCCGGCACTACCTCTACCCCGCCACCGCTCCCACCGCCGCGTCTCGCCGCGCGACCGATTTCCACGGTAAGCAAGGCGCGGAGGGCGAGATAGTGGCCGCGGTCGACACCATCCTCATCTATCCGATCAAGAGCTGCGCCGCTGTCGAGCTCGACTACGCCAGTCTCACGCAAAAGGGTTTCGAGCTCGACCGCAGGTGGATGGTGGTGCGTGCTGCCAAGTCCGGTTCTGAGGCAGACGAGCAAATCAAATGGCAAAAGGTGTCGTTGCGCGAGGAGCCGCGCCTCACGCTCGTCGTGCCCACCATCGATGAGGAGGCCAACCTCCTCCGCCTCGGCATCTCGGACCGCGTCGACGACGCCGCCGGCTACGGCTCGGTGCAGACGCCGCTCCGGCCCACTCGCACTCAGCTGCAAAAATGGAAGCTGCTCTCCCGTCTCGAGATGTGGGGCGACCACGCCGACGGCCGCATCGTTGAGTCCTCGCCTATACCGCCTTCGTCGGCGGATGGAGTGACGGTGTTTGTTTCGCCGAGCGAATGGCTGAGCCGTTTCCTGGGCTACCCGGTGCTGCTGCTGCATTTTGACGTACACTCGTCGGTGCAGCGTGCCGCGTTTCCCATCTATCGGCCGCCGTCGGACATCGATGGCTGGTCGGGCGAGGCGCACGACGAGCTGGTGCGGCCGCGCGGTATCGAGTTTGCCGACGAGTACCCGCTGCTCGTGGCGACGGTCGAGTCGCTCGAGGCGGTGCAGGCGCAGATCCGCGACGCTGCGCGCGCCTCGCTCCCCGGTGGCGCTGGCGGCGACGGTCGTGGGGGTAGGGTGATTGGAGGCCTCGACGCTGCGCTGTGGAGCGGAGACAAGGAGCTCGACGTGCGACGCTTCCGACCCAACCTGGTGCTCTGTCGCCTCCCTGAGCCGTCGCAACTGGCCTACTTGCCCTTTTCTGAAGACAAATGGGAACGCCTCTCGCTCCTCCGTCCTCGTTCTACCTCGCACCAGCCAGCGCAAGAGGAGATGGTGGCGGACCTGGCCATGGTAGCGCGATGCCAGCGCTGCCTCCTCACCGCCGTCGACCCCGTCACCGCACACAGGGACGCCAGCGTCCCGCTCAAGTTTCTCACGCGCACCAGCATGAAGGTGAAAAAGACGCACAACCCGCTCGGCAGCCAGCTGGGGGCGCTGCCGAAGGGCAAGGAGCAGAGAGCTGGACCGTGCTTTGGCGTCTATGCTATTCCACTGCCTGTTAAGGAGGACGAGGGGAGAGAGGGCAAGGAGCAGCGGGTGTATGGCAGTATTCAAGTGGGAGATCAGGTTAGGGTTGCGTGGAGGCCTGAAGTGACGAAGGATTGAGCCCCGTGGCGATCGCCGTTGCTAGGGAGGCGATGTTAGAATTCAGCAGTTATGGGTACGACCAGTTAAAATCACAATTCAGCCAGTCACAGGTAAGCGATCATGTTGGCTGTCATCGAGTGGTCGATGGCGTTTGTGCGTGCATACGTATATGCTCAAGCGCGACAAAGGGTACGAACGAATGTGCGATTCAGACTAGAGGAAGCGATGCGACCGATACACACAACCGAATGGGGAGGGGTTGGCCTATTGCGGCATGAGCAAGGCAAAGAGCAGAGATCACAACGAAAGAGGGGGTCCACAAGAAAGCGAGGAGCGAAGAGCTATAGCGTAACTTGGCCGGGTACAGCTGCCGACCAAGGATAAACAACCGGGTGTACGTGAAAAGCGGGGGATGAGGATAGGTGAAGTGGGGATGGAAAGGGGACTTGTTCTCAACGGAATGGTTCAACGATCCGGAGATAAGCAGGGGAGGGAAAGGGGGGGATTAACGACTTCGCTCGAGGTATCGTGTGGTGGCAATGTATCCTGAAACGGCGAGGACGACCATGACGGCGCAGATACCTCCAAACCAGCGCAGCGACGTCTCGTCGTCTTGTCCGGGCACGTGGACGTTCATACCCCATAGACCCGTGATCACGTTCATCGGCACTGAGCAACGCAGAAGAGAACCAAAAAAAAAAAAATCAATAAAATAAAAAATGAAACAAAGTACATCAACCACGGTCCCACTCTCTTTGCTAACGGATGGACAGCAGACTACTCACCGATGACGGTACCCAGCGCCGTGAGCTTGCTGAGCACGTCGTTGATCTGGTTGTTGGCGTCTGTCATCTCGATCGAGATCTGGGCGAGGTAGTTGGAGTGCGATCGTGAAAGAATCTTTTCGTAGTGGTTGAGGTTCTGCGTCATGGTGATCAGGTGGTCCTGGATATCGGAGAGGTAGAGCCCAATGTCGCTCTTGGGCGCCACCGACCAGTTCTCGTTGCACCGCTTCGCCAGGCCCTTGACGACGTCGGCCTTGTTACCCATCAGCCGCAGCAGGCCCATGACCTTTTTCCGGCACGTGCCGATCCTACCGGATGCATAGGCAGCGGGGAAAAGAGGGGGGCAGAGGGAAGGAAGAGGATACCGAATTCAGCATGTGAATCGAGACGAAAAGCAGGTGGATGCAGGATGCGAAAATAAGGGGCATGCGACACTCACCTCCGCAGCATGTCGCTCTGCTCAGCCTCCTTGAGGATCAGCACCAGCTCGTCGATACTATCTACCTCGTACTCGATGCTCTGGATCAGCGGTCCAAAGGCGTCGGTGATGTCGTCGATCAGCGCGTACGAGATCCAGTCCGACGTCACGTTGATGTAGTCTTTGAGCTGCTTGATGCGCCTCCGCACGTTTTGCGGATGCGGCGTGCCGCGGAAATGGAACGACAGCGTACCCTCGCGGAAGACGATGATGTACATGTTCAGCGGCTCCAGGTACGTCGGGCTGTACGGGTCCTGGTCAAACGAGCGGAAGCAGACCAGGTAGTAGTTGCGGAAGAGCTCGATCTTTTCACGCGTCTCCTCCATTAGGATATCTTCGGTCGTCAGCGGATGGATGCCAAAGACGCGGCTTAGAAGCTTCATCTCCTGGTCCGTCGGCGAGAGGACGTCGAGCCACCATGTGTTGGCCTCAGGATCCTGGTCCATCCGGATGCCGCCGCCGGGCAATGCCCGCGCCGGCGGGTTGATGCCATTCTTGCTCAGGCCTAGGGCGCTCAGCGGCCGCGAAGCGTTCGTCGGACCGTCAGCGGGCGGCTGCGGCGTGTGGGCGCCCGTGGCCGGTGCGGTGGTGCCCTCCAACCGGCTCAGGCCGGCGAGCGCCTGCCCGAGCGACGAAGGCCCCCGCGCCGAGTTGTTGTTGATGGTGGGCGCCCGGCTGGGCGCGTGGCTGGCGCCCCTGCTGTCGGACTCGGCGTTGCTCTCCTGCGGCGGCGACTCGGTATTTGCCGGACGCCCATTAAACAGCTCCTCGAACGTCTGCCCCTCGGCCGGCAGCTCGGCCAGGTGGCGCGCGTGGATCGTGCTCGGCAGCGCGTTGGAGTAAAAGGTGAAGCGGTAGGGCTTCTCGCCGCTGCTGTAGGCGCCGGTGCCCGAGCGGGCGCGACCCGGGTTGGGCGCACTGAGCGCTCCGCTGGACGGCATCCGGGTCGGACCGTTGCGGCCCTCGCTGGAGGTGCCGTGGTAGCTCGGCAGCGTGTCCTTGTCCAAGAGGGGCGTCCGGGAGTTGGACTTGGACCGCTCGGACCCCGCCGCCAAGCCTCCGCCCATGATGCTGGTGCTGGCGCCGGCGCCGGCGACGGGGGGCGGCGCGCTGCCGCCGCCCTCAAAGAGCGCCAGCTTACGCTGGTACTTGCTGCTTCCGAGCGCGCCCGCCGATGCGCTCAGCTTCCTCGGCCTCCGGCTGTAGAAGGTGGCGTCGTCGCTGTCCGGGGAGAAGCCGTACGCCGGAGCCGAGCCCTTCTGCGCCGCCTGATTGCGGATGCGGAGGCCGGAAGGGGGTGCCTCGTTGGTCCAGGAGCTCGACATGCCGATGCGCTCGCGCTCTTCGGCGGCAAAGTCCTCGAGCGCCTTGATGTCAAAGTTGAATGGGTAGCCCGGCGGCAACGGGCGGTCGTCGTGGCCGTGCACCTCGCGGCCGTCGTAGGCGTTGTGGTCCTGGATGGGCCCGCCGGCGTCGGTGTCGGCGAGGTGCTGCTCGTGCATGGGGAAGCAGACGTCGTCCTCGAGCATCGAGGGCCGCCGCGACATGGTGCGCGGCGACGAGGCGCGGTTGCCGCCGTAGAGTTCGGCATGGTCGTGGTGGCTGCCGGAGCGGGCTGAGTTGGACTGCCTGCTCGTCCTCCTTGCACCCAGGGTCTGATGGTTGAAGTCGGCGCTGTGGTCGTCGTCGGCTACCGCCTGCTCGTTGTCGTTGTCGTTGTCGTTGTCGTCGTGGGTGTTCCTGGTAAAGTAGGCGGTGGGACTGCGCATGGGTGTGCGCGAGAGGGACGACTTGGCGCGCGATGCCAAGGGCGACGAGGCGTGGGTGCTGAGCGAGTGTGCCTGATTGCGGTGGTCGATAAAGTGCTGCTGGCTGTCGAGGCTGGCGTTGGAGCCGTGGCGGTGCTGCTGATAGAAGCGGGCGGCGGCGGCGGCCGAGGGGCCGGAGCGGTGCGGGAGGGCGGTGGAAGGGGAACGGTTCATGCCCTCGTGGTAGTAGGGCTCGGCGTCGGCGTCGTGGTCGGCGTCGGTGCGGTTGACCACCGACGACTTGCGGCTGCGGACGCCCCTGCCGGATGCGATGGCGGCGGTGGCGGCGGATGCGGAAGTGTTGGAGGGCGGTGGAGATTCGCGGCCGCGCACCTTGCTCATCTGGCGGGCGGCATCGATGTCCTGCTGGAGCTGGTGGTGCTCGTGGTCGGTGGAGCGGCGGGCGTCGTTGAACTCATCGTCCGAGTTGGGGGGCGACACGGTACGCCCGCTCGTGTGGGAGGCGTAAAAGGGACGGGGCGACGACATGGTCGGTGTCGGTGGGTGGGTGGATGGATGGGATGGATGGGCCAGAAGGAAGCCAGGCGGTGGGAAGATAGGTGAGGCCGTGTGACCTGTGGAAGAAGCGGGGCCGCGAGGGCGGCGAAGGCGTGCGGGTAGACGCGGCGCTTCTGGACTGTGTTGGCAAAGGTGGTGGATGGTCGATGCGGTGTAAAAGCGCAACGACGGCGCGGGCAACAGTGGCTGAAGTGTGGCAAAGCGCCGACAGCCAACCGATAATGCGACACCAAAGGGAGGCTTTTGCAAGCGGCAGCAACAGCGAGTAGCAACGGCAACCGCGCCTACTACCACCGCGCCTACCGCCACCGCCACCGCCACCGCCACCGCCACCGCCACCGCCACCACGACGGCGGCTACAACGGTAATCGTAGCTACAACCAACCACCACGAATTCCGATTACGATTACGAATCACGACAAGCCGCTTGCAACTTCACAGCTGCACCAACTACATGCACAACCACGCCCCTACTTAGATGTTGCGATGCACTTAGCATTTACATTGTTATGGTTGTTGCATTGTTTAGCAAGAATCGTACTGGGCCTTGCGCACTTCTCTCCTTAGAAAGACCAACGTCCCAATCGCGCGCCCCTCGGTCAAATTTGCAAACTCTGCCGCCACGAGTTCAAACGTCCAAGCAACGAGCGAGCAACCAGTCGCGCTGAATTCAGCTTCAGCAAAGAGGCACTCGGACTATTTCTCAAATACGTAGCTAACCCCAACAGCCAGCGCAAACCAGCAACCTGCCCAACCTGCCCGACCAACCCAAACTGCCCAACCTGCCCAACCTGCCAGTCATCTGCAGCACCCACCTACACGGTGCAAGGTGGGCTACAGAGTGCTTTGTCCTCTCACGTTCCCCATGCATATCTAAAAGATGCGCAGATTAGCCAATCAGAGCTTGGCCGTCTCCCCTTTTACTTTCGCACGATCGAAATGGAATCTAAATATAAATGCTTCCTTCCCCAATCACCTAGGCACAAGTAGCGAAGGGGTTAAACGCGCGAGATTTAAGATTTTTAGACAACAAGCATTCCTTCAAGGATGTGTATCCCTCGTCCTTAGGGTTCGGGAGTTCGAATCTCCCCTTGTGCAAACTTTTAGTTGGGCGTTTTTTGCGCTTCCAGCAGCATCTTCGCAACGTCTGAAGCGAACCGGATCACACCAAGGCGAGAAGCGAGACACAAAGGCGAGAAGCGAGCCCAACGTTGTCCGCCGAGCGCTGCGGCACCAAGCTACGGAAAGAGGTGGGCTAGGTGGAGCGGCCAGGGAGCCAAACGTCGGCGCACGAATCGAGAATACTGTGCAAAGCGCCGCTTGCCCTTGACCGTTGTCACCTCAAGAGCTACAAGGGTCGGAGAGAAACTCTGTCGTTTGGTTCGAGGTGCGCGATGACGGCAATGACGCAGGGCTTCCATTTGGGTGCGTCGAAGGCCCAACGGGCACTTTTGCTAGCCAGGCGAGCGCCTTGACCGGGTGAGGCGGCGCTGCAACTCAGGCTTATGGCTCTTGTCTTGTTTAGGGCTCCTCTTGCTGTGCAGCTCGGCAAGGCGAGGGGCCAATCCTCCACCTCGCCTCTGCGTGCGAGTCGAGCCAGTCACAGCCATGCTGCTGTTGAGCTCGGGCTCTCCTCGCTGGCGCTAAGTTATCGAACATGTCCCCGTCCAACCATCTGCGCACCTCATCGGCGCCGCCTACAGCTTTCCTCTAGAGCCTGTGGCGGCAGGCTGCGGTGGTTGTCGCGGTCGTCGTCATAACCCTTGCCCTGCTTTGGCGAGGGTCGTCGATGGCGGGCGTGGCGCTATGCAGCTTCATCTTCCGTGTTCACGAGGATCGGAACCGGCGGAGAACGACGCGGACGCAAGCTTGCCGCCGCCTCTCGGAAAAGGCGCTCCAGCACATCCAACGCACAGCCCACGCACAGCCCACGCACAGCCCACGCACAGCCCACGCACAGCCCACGCACCGCCAACGCACAGCCAACGCACAGCCCACGCACCGCCAACGCACAGCGCTATTTCAGCAAGGTAAGCGCGGTATGCGGGACGCAAGTTGTGCGTGCCAGCCAAGGTGAGGGGCAGCGCAGCGGCGTTGGTGCCGATGATAGCCTGCACCGGTTTGTACTTTGCTGTGCTGCAAATGCACTAGCCTAACTACATGAGCACTGCTTCAAACAAATAAGAATTCGAAAGAACAAGGCAAAACAACACGCGCAACGTCTGAATTCGGCTGTGCATCGCCGCGAATGCATACATACAACCACAACACGAACGCATACCAACCAACAATGCGAATAACGCGTGCGCTCGAATGCAAAAGATTCGCCTGGCAGCTGCTAATGCCGGTTCGCCCAACGCATGGTAATAGAAAAGGCAATATGATACCAACCAACAAGAGCATCTCTCCTGCCGTGTGGCGGTCTGCTTTTGCCCTCTGCCCTGTGGCCTGTGGCGGTAGCCCTCATGCTGGCGACATCTGCAACTCTTAATAATCCACCAGCCACCTCATCCCTCACCCGCCCCTCTCTGGTGCCATCCCTCTCCCCTCGTCCCCCGCGTCTCTGCCTTTGCCCTCGACCACATCCTCGTCTATCCCGCTCCTCGCCGCCACCACCCACACCGCCATCTCACGCTTCCCCCGTCTTTGCTGACCGCCCCGTCCGATATCCGTATTCCGCCTAGTCCGCACCCCGGCTCCCCTTCTCCTCTCACACCTCGGCAGCAGCAGGCTTCCCTACCTCCATCATGTTCAAGTGGCTTTGCGTCGGCCTCGGTGAGTTGCACAGAACGTCTTGTCGACCAATGCCGCATTCCACATGCCCAAGATTCAGACCCGCTCTAGAAGCTGCTGGCGAAACTCGGCGGTCCCGGCACCATCGTTGTCCCGGCATCCCGCGACGCACCTCTTTGTGTCCGATCCGCCAATCGCTTGTTGCTTTCTTGAAACCTTGAATTCGCTGACCTCCCGTCTCATCGTCCATTTCTGGTGTGGATCCCTCATTCCGCGTTCGCAGCCCAATTCCTCACCTTTGCCGCTCTGGTGCTCGTCATCCTGGCCAACATTGGCCAGCTGACGAACAACGTTGTCGCGCGCAACATCCGCTTCATTTCCCTCGATACCCGTGGCCTCCAGGACGCCCTAACCCGCGCCGGGGTCGACGTCCCCTCAAATCTCTACGCCACCGATCAGAGCTCGCCCATTGCCGCCGGAAACGGCATTAAGAACGACTACCAGTGGGGCCTCTACAACTACTGCGGCGGCGCCTCGAGCGGATCTAACCGCGCCTGCGCCGACAGCATGTTCAACTTCAAGTGGCAGCCCGTCGAGGCCATGTGAGTGTGCACCCCGCACTTTTTTGTGTTCTTCCTCAATGCAAGGGAATCAGTGCTCTGATCGCCTGTGCTGTTGGCTAACCGGGCCTTTGAATCTTTTGTGTCCTGCGGCCGCTCGTTTTCGCCGCAGTCTTGCTGACACTCCCCAGAGCGCGCGTAGCGAGATCCAGAGCTTCCTGCCCGACAACACCTTCACCGACTCGGCCTACCTGCGCCGCTTCTCGCAGGCGGCCTTCTGGCTCATTTTTATCGGTACCGTCCTCACCGGCATCGCCTGGCTCTCGGGCGCTCTGGCGCACCGCTTTGCCTTCTTTAGCGCCGCCTTCTTTGCATTCTTGGCGGCGCTGGCGCTCGGTATCGGCGCGGCCATCTACACGGCCATCTACACCAAGGCGCGCGACGCCATTGGCAACCAGTACGGCCTCGACCTCGACTACGGCAACGCGATCTGGTTCATCTGGGCGGCGTTTGTGGGAACGATGCTCTCGATTGTGCCCTATATCATCTCGTGCTGCACTGGTCGGGACTGATGGTAGGCGAGGCGAATGAGCCCAGAAGGGGGTCGTGCGGCCACGGATGAGCGCAGGTGACAGCAGGGGGAAGACGGTTTCCCTTCGAAATGGACGATGAGACGGGAGGTCA
>JALNIF010000090.1:0-22517 GCA_026284005.1 Thecaphora frezii | reverse complement strand
AGTTGGTGCGACATGACTGGGTTTCAGACGGACATGGGGAGAAGTGTTCTGGAGTCGCCGCCCAAGGCTTGTGAGAGATTTCCAGGCTGGCTGAGACCAAAATAATCCTGTGATAGCGACTAAAGGTGCGACCGCGGATGCGGATGCAGCGTCCGACTGGTGCAGATGGCCGCACATGGATGGTCGGGATGCAACATGGCAAGGAAAACAAAAACAACAGGTACCTAGCTTAGGTTGGTAATTACGAGGTGGCGAAGTGGGATTGAGAGGCCGACGGGCAACGCTCATGGCATAAACGTCCCCGTAGTGGCGAGGGTTTGTGTGAAACGTAGCAGTTGATAAGCCAAAGGGGAAGAGATGGGGACAAGGGTTCTCCGTGGATCAGGGTGGGGAAGGGGGCGGCTCTAGACCGTCGCTGCGGCAGGACCGGACCCCGGTCGCGGGGCGAGGTCGAGGTCGTCTTGGTCGGCGAACCGGGCCGGGCTTTCGCATAATTTCTACATGTACCCGAACGAGGTTCGGAGGGCGGTAGAGGGCGGAGGGTGGACAGTGGAGGGCGAAGGGCGGAAAAGGGGGGGTTTCTTCCTACCAACCGTCGGTCTGCCAGCCTCAGTCGTGGTGGCCCCGGGCGGTTGGATATTTAGAGATGGGAGGGGGAAAGCGCTGGGAGCGATACTGTAGGCAACCATGGATGTGGGGACAGGCGTGCTCGGAAGCAAGTTTGGGTCTTGCCAAGCCTCGCCGAACTCGCATCGTGTGGGTCGGTTCATGGTTGTTGCTGGGTGGCCGATACGGGCAGGACAAGGCTCATGTGACGCCTGCAACCGGAAGGCAAGGAAGAACAACAACACAGCGGTCCAGCCGCAATGCGGCTGTTATCGAGCACACGATAGCAGTCTAGAGTGAGGAAGTACCATTATCCGTCCAATAAAGCTGAAAAGGTACCGTCAGGAACCCGAGCTGCCTACCTGATATTTCCTCATGCCTGCTGTGAGAAGCACTATGACTAGGGCTGGCTCCTTCTCGACCCCGGAAGAGTCGACCTAAAAGGAGCGAGCGAGGCGGAGCCGAGGATGGCCTTCGGTGAGCTGCAGAACTCGTTCATGGCTTGTCATTGACTCGCGGACGTGAATCTGGATGTGCTTCTCCAGGCGGCCTCCTGGTCGGTCTGTACGGGATTGCGCTTGGATGGTCTAGACTATAGGGTTTGATGCGGGAAGGCGGGGTTCATGGCACTTGGAAAAAGCGAAAGAGCAAAGCGAGTAGCGTGGTGAGCCTTCTGAGTGGGGAAGAAGGGAGGAGAGAAGAAACAAATCGGGTAGTGGGTGCAAGTATTACACGATGAGTGGGCGTCACAGCATCCATGGTACGGATGGTGACATTTCCTCCAACCGCGCTGCGTGGCGTGGCATAGGCTTCGTCTCGCACGATACGGCGCGTCTTTGATTTTCTTGTTTCAGGCCAAATAGAACTGAAGCGTGCTCTATTGCAGAAGCTGCACTCTATTTTTCTTTGGCAGCTCCTCAGTCGCGCGTCGACGCTCGCAGGTGGGGGCAAGCTATGTGCTTGACTGACCAGCATGCTCGATAGCAACAATCCATGTGGCGGTGCCAAGAAAAGCTCGACCGAAACTACCTACGCACCAAATGCGACGCCGAAGTCGATTCTGGCTGCGCCGTGCGGCTATGTTTATTTGGAGGGATGGCGACGGTGGTCCTTTGCTGCCCCACCCCATTGCAGCCGCGTTTCCCGCGCTGCGGGGCTAACTTAGCAGTACATAGTCACAGCTGGGCCAAGGGTGCGTAAAGGCGCGCTCTTTTTATTTTATTTTATTTTATTTCATTATCTTCTTTACCCTCCGAAGGAATTTCTCCCGCTCGAGAGGCAAAAACCAAAGTTGCAGCCCACGCCAACGGGTCGCTGACGTTGGAGGTGTCGAAGATTGCGTGCTTGGACAACTCTCCGAGCGGAGGCGCAATACCCCAGAAAACAGAAGAAACACTGCCACTTGAGATTGCGCTGGCTTCTCTGGGTGTAGGTGTGGTGCACGACCAACGCGCCGCATGGGCAACTCTAACTGCATCGGCACTTGACAATCATGACGGCCAAACTTTGCAGCGCCGTGACTCAAGCGCGAGGAATATGACCCCGTCGACCCCGCAGTAGATGGGGCCCGGAGCCGGGTAGATGCAGAGGGGCGTGCACAGCACCCGCGTTGATAACCAGCACCGTGGCCTTTGCCCCCTTGGCCATCAAGAGCGCGCCAGCATCTATCTGCCTTTCCGACGGGATGGTGGAGCGCACCAACCGACGAGGGCTTTGTACACGTTTGGCCGGGCGTCGTTCCAGTCGTAGGCAACAGCGGAAGCATGGCGATTGCGTCGGCGACGGCGAGCCCGACTGCGAGGTTGTGAAAGCCGTACCAGAGGACCAGATTAAGATTGTGCAAACGGTATTTTGCAACACTCGTACTGTGCAGAGATCAGGGCGGCGCCTGCGGGTTATCGATCTGGGTTGCTTCTCGCTTAGGGTGTTGGGCAAGGCGTGCTTGAGGAAATCGTGAATCAATAAGAATCTTAAGGTGAAATCGAGAAGGTGGCAATTTGCGAATGAATTGGAAAGTGGAAATTCAAAGGGGGTGCGCCTTTATGTTTGCGGCAGCCAAGTCTCACACCATAGTTGCAGCGCTGTCGCCATCGACCACCTTCGGCCCGTTGCCGTCGCTGCCGCGCTGCATTTCACCCACTCAGTACCGCGCTATGTACTCTGCCCTCGACTACCCCACCACTGCACTGTGGCTGCCAACCAACTCGGCACACCCACACTCCACCCACACTCACAAACACGCTCTTGATCGACTAGTCGCTGGCCGTGACTACTGTGACTGTACTGTGACTGTACTCTGACTACTCTCACTACTCTCACTACTCTCACTACTCTGACTACTCTCACTACTCTGACTACTCTCACTACTCTCACTACTCTCACTACTCTCACTACTCTCACTACTCTCAACCCTCACTACTCTGACTCCAAGTCTGGCGCTCGCCGCGCCACTTTTTTTTTTTTTTTTTTTTTGGCAATCGCGCATTCTGGTGTGATGCGACAGGTGCTTCTAATCAGCCCAAGCAATCGTCTGCAAGTGCTGCTGGCCCAATGCAGGGGCGCAACCGCGACATGGCGTCAGCCAATGCCCCATCTATTATTGCCGCCTCGCCATCCATCGTCATCGTCGCGTGGCAAATCACCTCATCCGCCAGCGCGCTGTGAATAGCCGGCATCATGACAACCATGCCATTGCCTCGCCTTTCTCCCTCCGCCTCCGCCGCCGCCGCCTCTGCGCTTCCAGCAGATCCCGCTGGCCATCCAAGCCTCAAGCCGCATGCAGCCGCAGGCAACCAAGCACCGCTACCACTCGTCGCTCTCCGGCTTCGCAGCCTTGGTCCAGGCTGGGTCGAGGCCACCATCTGATGAAACAAGGCATGAGAAGCCGCTTCTCGCTTTGCGCCAGCCGCCGCCCAGTAAGCATGTGCTGCTTTCCCATTTTCCCCCGACCCAGCGCGCTGTGTTGCACGCCGCTCCTTGGGTACTTCTCCCTCCCTGCGTCTTCCTTGACCTGATGGTTGCGCGGGCTGCAGCTGCCTGGCAAAGCGGCCTCTGTCCTCCACTCTGACTGGTCCTGCCTTGTCTCTGCTGGCTGCGTCTCATGCGTTTTACAGATGAAGCGTAGTGTCGCACCTCGGGCAACAATCTGGTGTGACCCCGAGGATTAGTTTGCCGTTGGGTGCTCGCCGCCACCCGGCGCAGAGCACTGACAATATTGGGTCTTTCCCAGTAGCCACCCGGTTGCCTCGTGGCCAACCCCCCTTTGACCAAATAATCTTCCGTCCGTCCGCCTATGGAACCAATCTGCTGCAGCCCAGGCTTTCTTCTGAGCAGGCACCGCTGCCTTTGTTCGCCTTCTCGAGCCCAGGGTTTTGTTCACATCGAGTATCCTCCTCGCCTTGCTCGCCATCTAACCGACCCGGCTGCCTCGTCCTGCAGCTCGTGGCCCGCCGCAACTTTCGCTCACAATCGCTTTGCCACGGGCGCACAAGAGTCCTTACCGCCCTCGGTCTACATAAACGTCCTTCCCTTGACCGCCATCGGTTTCATCCATCTCCTCTCCGCCTCGTCGCTTCACCTTCATTCCGCGGCCCCCTTCTCGCCCCCCGGCCCTCCTTGCTCGGGCTCAACATCCTGGTCTCGCCGTTGTCCGTTTCTCGACTTCTATTGACGCCACCATTTCTGCCGGAGCCTGACTCGTCACTACACCACCACCAACGCCCTCTCACACGCCGCACCAGTCGACCTGGTAACCGCACCATCCTCCTTCTCTCCATCTTCGCCACCGCCCGTTTCCTTCGACGATAGCCAACTCGCTCACGATGACGTCCGCGGACGCCACCCAGGGCTCCGGAGGCTTGAAGGGCAAGTCTACCGGTGTCTTGAAGAAGCTGGTCAGCTACAATGACCAGGAATTTGCCCGCCTCGGCGTCCCCGTCGTCAGCACCGCCGACTACCTCCGCGACCTGATCCGCAACCCCGGTAGCATGGTGAGTTGACCTCCGAAGCAGGACGATCCTGGGCGCCAGTTCGTCCTCGAGCGCGCGCCACACCCATAGCGTATCTGACACTTGCGCTCGGATCCTGACCCCACGCCTGTACCGTTGCGTGACCGCGTTTGAAGGTCTCCGAGTACTTTGATGCCCTCTTCCCCTTCCGTCACTGGATTCCCTCATACAACCTGCAGTGGCTGATCGGCGACTTGATCGCTGGTATCACGGTGGCCCTAGTCCTCGTTCCCCAATCCATGTCTTACGCCATCTTGGCCGGCCTCAAGCCGGAATTCGGTCTCTACTCGTCCTTCGTCGGTGTCATGATCTACGCCATCTTTGCCACCTCCAAGGATGTAACCATCGGTCCCGTTGCCGTCATGTCGCTTCAGACCTTCAACGTCATCAACAACGTCATGGACAAGACGCAGGCCTGGAAGGCTGAGGTGATCGCCTCGGCCCTCGCCTTCATGTGCGGTGTCATCTGCCTCGGTATCGGCATCCTGCGCATTGGCTGGATCATCGAGTTCATCCCAACGCCGGCAGTGGCAGGTTTCATGACCGGCTCGGCCATCAACATCGCCGCTGGCCAGGTCCCGAAGCTCCTCGGCCTCTCGGTCACGACCAATGGTGTGCCCACCTACAAGGTCATCATCAACACGCTCAAGGCGCTTCCAAAGACCGACTTGAACGCTGCCTTTGGTCTGCCTGCGCTCGCGTTCCTCTATGCCTCCAGGTCGTTCCTGCGCTGGCTGCCGACGAGGTACCCGCGCCTCGGCAAGACGGCCTTCTTCCTCTCCGTCCTTAGGAACGCGTTTGTCATCATCGTCTTCACCATCGCCAGCCGCATCTGGCTGGGCGGATGGCAGAACAAGAAGAAGTACCCGATCAGCATCCTCAAGGACGTCCCGCGTGGTTTCAAGCACATCGGTTCGCCCGAGCTCAGCACTCAGCTCTTTTCGGACCTTGCCAGCGAGCTGCCCGTCTCGACGATCGTGCTGCTGCTCGAGCACATCGCCATCTCCAAGTCATTCGGCCGACTCAACAACTACAAGATCAACCCCAACCAGGAGCTGGTCGCGATCGGCGTCACAAACCTGGTGGGCCCTTGCTTCGGTGCTTACGCCGCTACCGGCTCCTTTTCGCGAACCGCCATCAAGTCCAAGTCGGGCGTGCGGACCCCGCTGGCTGGTTGGGTTACGGGCATCCTGGTGCTCATCGCCATCTACGCGCTCACCGGCACCTTCTACTGGATCCCCAACGCCGTCCTCTCAGCTGTCATCATCCACGCCGTCGGCGACCTGATTACGCCGCTCTCCGTCACTTACAAGTTCTGGCTGATCAGCCCGCTCGAGATGATCATCTTCATCGCGGCCGTCTTCGTCACCATTTTTACGACCATCGAGAATGGCGTCTACACCTCGGTGGCCGCATCGCTGGCGCTGCTGCTCGTCCGCATCGCTCGGCCCCGAGGACGCTGGCTCGGCGTGGTTCGCGTCCACCACGGCTCCACCTCGCCCGACGAGTCGACCGTGACGCTCTCGCACCGCGATGTCTTTGTTCCGCTCGATGACAAGGATGGCCTTCGCGACCCTTCGATCCGCGTCGAGCCTCCGCCGCCTGGCGTGCTGATCTACCGGTTCGAGGAGTCGTTCACCTACCCGAACGCGTCGCACCTTGCCGATATCCTGATTGACAAGGCCAAGGCTGAGACGCGACCCGGAAGGCCGCTGGACTACGCCAAGCCTGGCGACCGCCCGTGGAACGACCCGGGTCCGCCGAGCAAGACCTTCACCAAGATTGCCGGTCTCCTGCACCGTTGTCGAGACGGCCAAGACGGTTCGGCGGCCACCGGCCCGGCCTCTGACCCTCGACCGCTGCTCAAGGCCTTCATCTTTGACTTTTCGTCGGTCAGCCACGTCGACACGACCTCGATCCAAGCGCTGGTCGACGTCAGGGCCGCCGTGGAGAGGTACGCTGACGCCAAGGTTGAATTCCATTTTGCCAACATCCTGTCGCCCTGGATCCGACGAGGTTTGCTGGCCGGCGGATTTGGAACGGGTCTGGCTTCGCGCCACATTACCGAGGTCGCCCCCGTCGTGTCGCAGCGCGAGGGCACCACGCTTCCTCCCCAGGAGCAGCGCGAGCGTGAGCGGGCTGAGAGGGAGCGAAGGGCCAAGGCGATCGAGCGTGCGCTCTCGGGCAGCAAGAACGTCAACGGGGCCGGCGCCGGCTCTACGTATCCATATCCGTCGTCCGCCGCTGCCGCTGCTGCCCAGGGCGACAGCACTTCGCCCTACGTGCTCGAGAACCAGGAAATTGCCCAGGAGTCTTCGGCCCCATCGAGAGGCAGCATGGAAAAGACCCTCGAGGAAGGCAGGAACGGCGATGCGACCGATGATGACGAAGAAGCCAACAAGCCGAGTGACAGCCAGATTTCGATCCCCATCATCTGGGGCAACGACCTGACACCGTTCTTCCACCTGGATCTGAGCGCAGCGCTCGCAGCTGCCAGCGTTGGCGTCAGCGCCACTACGCGGCAATAAGCGCGCTTCGGATGAAGAAAGCAGGAGGGGAGGGGACGCGAGATTGTTACGACTTGTTTCTTTAGTTACCACGACGACATAACATACCACAAAAGAGGCTGGCTCTTACAGGACCTCTTAAAGAAGGGCGATGAAGCACACGAACACAAAAATGGAGCTCGTCGAGAGCACACACCCAGGGTCCCGATCAAGATGCCACGCTGCAAACGTCATCTTTTCTTTTCGCTTTAACCCTTTGGTGACCCAGCCGTTCGGCCTCTCCTTGCTTTGATGTGCTTTGCTTGTTCTCTTGTCACTTTTTGCCATCCGCACACGCCAAAGGCTGGGTTTACGGTTTTTCCCTTGAGACTTTCCAGAATTGTTGTTTTTATTTTTATTTTTTGTACGATATCGACCTGCTGGGTCTGCAACCATGTTTTGCCACTCTATACATTGTCCGTCTGGGTAAGTTGTGCGGGGTATGAGGGTTGACGAGGAAGCGGAGGCACGCGCAGATGGGGATGCGGGGGAAGCTGGAGTCGTGCGAAAAAAGATCAAGGCAGGTTCGGAGCGACACGACGCGCTCTGGCGACTTCGCCACGGTGGCCTGAACGTCTCCACAATTCCCAAGTCCGAAAGTCGGCAAAGGGAGCTTTCTCCATGTGCTTTTGTTCCTTGCTCCTCTCTCTCTCTCTCTCTCTCTCTCGCGCTCTCTCTCTCTCTCTCTCTCGCTCTCTCTCCTCTTCCGATCGGAGTCATTGCTACTGCTACCAACTACCTATCCGCATCCATCCATCCTCCTCCCTCTTGCCTCCTCTCCTTTGGCAGCCAAACCAACCATGTCCGACACGGAAACGCGATCCTCCAACGAGCCCACATCCGCGCAGCTCGTCCAACAGGTTCGCAGCATCATCAAAACTGCCCAGAGCCACAACAAGGTTCAGTACGTCGTTCTTCCTCCTTTTCCTATCCTTCCATTCCGTCTGCGTCTCGTCCTCGACCTTGTAACCCGCAGCCCAGACTGACACAGCCTTGTCTCTTACCATTCCTCTTTGCCTTTTTGGGACGGGTTTCTGCCGATGCGATAGCGAGCTGACGAAGCGGATGGTGCGTGACCGGCTCCAGCAACATTTCGGTGTCGACCTCAACGCTAAGAAGCAGTGGCTCAATCAGGTCATCCAGGACAATGTGGTGCGTAGTACACACACACACTCTCTCTCCCCCCTCCCTTCGCTGCGCCTTGATTGATGATTGTTTTTCTTTTGAAAGTGGATATGATGCCTTTTCCCATACCCTTACACTTTCCCTTGGTCGTCGTTGACGCCGTCAACAGAACGAGCTACTTTCGACCCCGGACTCGCCGGCCGAGAAGAAGCGGAAAAAGACCTCGCCCCCCACTTCGGCCTCGAAATCAGCCAAGGCGACTAAGAAGGGCTTCAAATCCAAGGTCACCGCCAAGCACGCAGAAGAGGAGGAGGAGGAGGAGGAGGAGGAGGAGTATGCAGCAGGAATGACATCAGCAAAAGTAGATGCTGCTGATGCGGAGGAGGGGGAGGCAGCGGGATCGGACAAGGAAGCGCAACGACCACTAGAAAAGGACGAACAGCCATCGCCTCGTACTGTCGCCGCTGTCGCTGCCGACGATGATGAGGAGGAAGCAGCGGAAAGAGACAAGGAAGCAGCAGACGCGGCCAACCTATCGGGATTCTCGGAGCTGGAAGACGAAGAACCGGCCCGATCGCCGTCGAAGAAAAAGGAGCAGGGGCGGAGGCGCGCTCCTTCCACCTCGTCGTCGGCGACGGCAGCGGGCGGCGCTAGAGCGAAGCGGAGAACGTCGACAGATAAGCCGACCAAGGGGCATGGATCCGGGCCGGCGGAAAAGTTGGCGAGGCTCAAGGCTATCGTTGCGGCGGCGGGGGTGAGGAAAGCGTGGAAGAAGCTGTATGCGGCGGCGGGTGTGGAGGAGGAGGATATAGAGGGACAGTGTAAGGTGGTGCAGGGGGTGGTGAGGGAGGAGATTGGGATTGTGAGTTGGCAAAGGCACCCTTCTTCCCCTTTTTTCCCTTTTCATTCTCTGGGTGCGGCGATATCGATTCTGGCTCCTCTGTAGGTTTCGTCCACTGACACGCCCCCCTTCTCTCTCAATGTCGACCGACTACGCCATCGCTGGCTTCCAGACGGGACGATGCTCGATCGCCGAAGCCAAACGCATCCGCGCCCAACGCGAGTTTCAAGACGAAGTCGCCGCGCTCCAGTCCGAGCAGCCCGAGGTCTCTACCTCGCGCAGGGGGTCCAGAAGGGGCAACCCAACGCCAACCGCCACCACCACTGCTGCTCGGAAGGATGGGGATGAGGATCGAGGAGATGCGAACGAAGGTGGGGGGGAGAGCGAAGATGATGGTCCGAGACGGAAGGTACGTTGCTGCTTCTGAGAAGCCTTTTTTCGCTTGATGATGTGAGGGGGTGGGGAGACGAGGAGTGGTTGGACTGATGATTGTTACGTCTTGTTTTTGGTTGATGGGGGGGTCGGGTGTGGGGTGAGGTCAGTCGTTTCGTAATTCGTTGGCGAGCTTTGCGGCTGGGCTTAATTCGGATTCTGAGTAAGGGAGGCACAGTACAGCAAACCAGGGTAGGGTACGGCTGAGACGAGGTGGGAGGGTATCCAGGACAAAGGAGAGCGAGGAGCAGGAGGAGTAACCATAACCTTTGTTTGTAGAGCGCACTGATTGCGGTGGCAATACCGGGTGGGTGACCAACTGTGTGCCGCTAATCCGATGTTCACAGGTTCCAGGGAAGGGGGCGCGGACGGTGAAGGTTGAGAGTGGTGTCTTTGAAAGATCAACTTGCGTTACTCTCTTGAGGTAAAGAGGGAAATTGGTCTGACTGTTTCACACACATGTGACAGCTGCTAAGTTGGTCGTGTGAAACAGTGAAAAAAGAGAGTATTTGCAAATGCACGAGGTATATATATATAAGGCAATGAATGAAACGTGGACGGGCGTATATGGGACAACCAAATGGAGAAAAGGACCTGAGATGCAAATCCCAACATCTAAGAACAGAACAGAGCAACTTTGTTATAAAATGCAAGAATTCTATCTACCTCATAATTCATGACTCTAGGTCCGCTCCTTTTCTTACTGTTCCTCCCTCTTCACCTCGTGCTGCTGCTGGGCGGGCTGCTGCTGCTGCTGCGCCGCCGTCTTCTTGGCCTGCTTCCCCTTGGGCTTCCACACCCTGAAGGCGTAAAACATGCCAAAGCCGAGGAACACGTTGAACGCAATGAAGGCGATGATGATGCCAATGTTGCGGTAGATGTGGTCGGCGTCGAACGTGAGGTTGCGCAGGTAGTCGTCTCCGTACCGGTACATGCAGTATCGGCAGGTACCGTCCTGCGCCTGCTCAAAGTATCCCTTGCCGTTGTCAGGCCCGCTGAGGTCGGTGGTAAAGTCGGACAGATAAGCGGCGCAGCTCTGGCCGGCGGGCGGGATGATGGTGTTGAACTCGCTGGCGCTGCACCGCACCGGCTTGCCGCCCAGCACCAGTCCCAGCATGCCTTCGATCAGGTAGGTGAACGGCGACAGCGGGAACATCCACGATCGCCAAAAGTAGGGCAGCGACGCCGGCGGCTGCACCACGCCGCAAAAGACGATGACGAACGAAAACAACGTCGAAAACAGGACCGAGGCCACCATGGCGTTGGCCGAGAGCGCCGCGATCGCCGCCGCAAACGTCTGGTAGTAGATCTGGAAGAGCATGTAGTAGCCCCATACCGTCACCGATGTCTTGGTGTCGCTCGGGAAACCCGCCATCCAGTACCACGACACCCAGAACAGCGTACCGCCCAGCAGGTTCCACGGCACCTCGACCAGCAGCGCCGAGCCTACCGCCACCCACCAGCTGTACATTTTGCTCGGCCGCTCGCGCACCTCAAACAGGCCGCGGAACATGATAAACATCGGCTGCAGCTGCTGCGAAAGCGACGTCGACAGCACCAGCGCCATAAACATGGCGAAGATCTTGTTCTGCAGTGATGCCTTCGACTCGAGCGATCCTTGGTTCCAGAACGACGAGCCGATAAACAGGCCCGCCACGACGTTGAGCATCACCTTGCTCATCACGTAGACGGGCGTGCGCCAGTAGTGCACGAAGTTGCGCCACAGCACCAGCTGCGCCTGCGTCGACAGCGGCTGCGCAAACTCGCGGTTGGCGCTGATTTCGTCGAGCTCCGTTCGCTTGACGTCTGCCTGGCGTGACGCCGACTCGATCCGGTCCAGGTCGCGGTTAAGCTCCTGCTTGAGCTCCGACTCGAGGAATTGCTGGTGCCAGTCCGTCTTGCTCGTCGCCGTGGCACCCGCTCCGATGACGTCGAGGATGTACTCGGCCGGGTTTTCGTCCTCGCCGCACTGCTTGCCCGAGCGCGTGCCAAAATAGGTGAGCAGCTTTTCCGAGTTGCGTCCAATGTCGCCAAAGTAGACCGTCTTGCCGCCCTTTTGCAGCAGCAGAAGCCGGTCAAACTGGTTGAACAGCTCGCCCGACGGCTGGTGGATGGTGCACAGGATCGCCTGACCCGCATCGGCCAGCTTACGCAGGAAACGAACAATCGACCACGCCGCCATCGCGTCCAGGCCCGAAGTCGGCTCGTCGAGGAAGAGCAACAGTTTGGGCTTGGCCGCCAGCTCGACGCCGATGGTGAGACGCTTGCGTTGCTCGACGTTGAGACCTTCGCCAACGTTGCCAACCATGGCCTCGGCCCACGACTCCATCTCGAGCAGCTGAATGACGTTTTCGACATAGGCCAGCTTCTCCTCCCTCGGCACCTCGCGCGGCTGGCGCAACAGCGCAGAGAACTGCAGCGCCTCGCGCACCGTCTGGCTCTCGAGGTGGACGTCTTGCTGCTGGCAGTAGCCCGTCGCCGCCTGGAAGGAACGCGGGAGGGGGTGTCCGTCCACCTGGAACAGGCCTTGCACCACGCCGGTGTCGGTCCGCTGCGCCAAAACATTGAGGAGCGTCGTCTTGCCCGCGCCCGACTCTCCCATGAGAGCCGTCATCTTGCCCGGCGCTACGAAACCCGAGACGTTGTTGAGGAGCCTGCGCGTCTCGCCCTTGATCTCAACATCGTAGTTGACGTCGCGCCAGCTAAAGATCGAGTCTGAAGAGTCCAACTGTTTAGCAGCCTCGGCCTGCGCCTGCTCGTCGAGCGCATCCGGCGTCGCGAGAGCGGTGGTGGGGTTGGTGCCGGCGTGTCCCTGCTTTTCGGCATCCTCGCGATCGCCGCCAGTCTTGGCCGCCTCGATAACGCCCTTTGGAGCGCGTCCCCGTTTGAAGACCATGACGCCTCCCGCGGCGCTCGGATCCTTCTGCACCTCAGTAGCAAACACGTAGACGATCAAGAAGAAGATCCAGAATCCGATGATGATGCCTGCGTTGCGCCCGGTGTGCGCCCACGTGTAGCCGAAGGACGCTTCAAGGTATTCGGAGCCCACGATAATCTCCTGGCCCGGAGCGGCCGAGGCGATGGGGCACACCTTGTTGGCGGCGCTTACGTTGTTGTAGCGGGAGCCCGAGGGGAGGAAGTTGGAGCAGGGCACATTGAGCCGTCGGAACTCGTTGGTCAGCAGCACCTCGAAGCCGAATGAGACTGGGTTGCAGTACGACAGCCACTTCCACCACTTGACCATTGACGGTCGCGGGATCACGTAGCCGGCGTAGAGTGCCATGTCAATGACCGCCAGGCCGCCAAGCATCGTCGCCGTGCTCTCGGCGCGGCAGACGGCCGCCAACATGCGGAAGAAGGCGACCATGGTGAAGGAGACGAGCGTCGTGAAGCCCCAAAAGACGAAGAACTGGTCGGCGCTCGTCGCCAGTCCCGTCATGAAGTAAATGAGGACGTCGAACAGTGTCAGCGTAATAATACGGATGGGGAAATCGAGGAGGGTGTTGGCGACGGCGTCGGCGGCGGGGTGGATCATGGCAAAGCGCCGTTGTCGGATGATGATAGGACGCTGCGCGTAGCCCGTGGTGATCTCGCTCATGGCGGTGAAGGACTGATAGAGGAGCGCAAAAAACAAGACGCCTCCTCGCGAGAAGAAGCCCGAGGTGTCGTTGGGCATCTGGTAAAACACAGAGCCCGTTATGAGAGCCTGGAAGACGGAGGCAAATACCATAATGAGCTGCGTCGCCAGGTCGCCCCATGTGATCTGGGCACGGCGCTTGATGGCGAGGCGCACCTGCATCGGCAGCGAGAGGATGTAGGCGCTGCCGTTGCGCGTGTGCTTGGCTTTGTCTTCGCGCGCCACAGCCTTGTAGTGCTTCACCGTCTCAGCCGTGTGCGTCGCCTTTTGCTGCGCGAGGTACTCTTCGACCTCCCGACGGTTCGCCTGGCCCTGCTTCGACTCTCGCCAGTAGTGCGCCATCTCTTCGGCGGTGCGCGGCGCCCGTGCCTCGTAGCCCTCGCGCACCTCCCGTCCGTTGACGTCGGTGCAGGCGACGAGGAAGTCGGCCGTCGTCTGGCGGTTGTACCGCTGGAAGCCCATCTCGTGGAAGTACTCGGCCGCCTCCGATGTGGGGCCAAAGTAGACCTGCTGGCCCTCGTTGATTACAAGCACCTTGTCGAAGAGCTGCGTCAGACCCTCGCCCGCCTGGTAGATGGAGGCGATGGTGGTGATGTTGCTGACGTCGGTCGCGATGCGGAGCGACTTGACAAACTCGAGCGCGGTGCTACTGTCGAGGCCGCGGCTCGAATTGTCGAAGAGAACCACCTTGGCGCGCGACGCGAGCGTCTCGGCGACGCTGACACGCTTCCGTTCGCCTCCCGAGACGCCACGGATCATGTCGTTGCCCACCTTGGTGTTGTACGTATGACGTAGTCCGAGGATAGTAGCAAGCACCTCGACGGTCGTCTTAATGTAGCTGCTGCGCGATGCCTCCTTACCGTCGGGATCGAAGAGGAGGGCGCGGCGCCTCGCCTGCGGTGCCCGGGTGGCGGCAGCAAACGAGAGCGTCTGGTTGACGGTCATGGTGGGGAAGTGGATGTCGTCCTCGGGGCAGTAGACGACGTCGCCGCGGAGTTGGCCGTCGATGACCTTGTGGTCCATGCCCTCATAGAGTAGTGTTCCTTCGATGGAGCGGAAACCGTCGCGGTATGAAGCCATTGTCTTGAGGAAGCTGGTGCAGCCAGCACCCGGTCGCCCGAGAACGAGGAGCATCTCGCCCGGCTTGACGCAGCCCTCAAAATTGTCGAGGATTGTCTTGATGGACGGGTGCCGCAAGCTCTGAATGTTTTGGAGGGCGTTGAAGGGCCCCATAAGCAGGCTGCCGACCGACTCATTAAGCGCGACGCCGGCGCCGATGCCGGTGACGGTGAGGTCGCGCCAGACGAGACCCATCTCGCGGGTCTCGAGGCCGCGGCTCTTGCCCCGACCAAGCAACTGCCTGAGGAACGCCTCGAGGTCAAAGTGGCCTTCCTTGTCGAACGGGTCTGGCGTCAAGCGGCCTTCCTCAAGATTGGAATCGTCCACGTGGGACAACGTCTTGGCAGAGTTTTTGGAGAGCTTGTGGCTCAGCTTGGCAGTGCCTGGGGATTGAACGGGGAGGAAGACATATTGGGCCCGAGAGAATCAGAGGGTCAGCTTGGGCCATATTATCGAAGTGAGGAGTCCACCAAGGTTGCTGCAACAGATGCGAGCGAGCAAGCGAGCTGAGAGGCGAAAACCGAGATCCGGAGAGAGGAAATGTACCTTCTGGGTCAAGAGAGGCTAGAGGGATCCTGCTCATGCTTCTTCCCGTTTCGGTCTTTTGCAACAGCGACATCTGAGGGGAGGCATCTTCGATGGGTGAGTCGCGTGCCGGGGCGTCGTGGGACGAGTGAGACGAGGTGTGGTCGCTGAGGGGGCCGTTGTTGAGGGGCGACGGGGCGACGGGGGGAGCCGATCGCTGGGCTTGGCCCTCTTTCGAGTCATGCGCCTGCATCTGCTGCAGCGACGCCATGGCGGACGGAGGCGTGCTTCTGTCGGCGAAGGAAGGGATCGCGTCGTTTTGGCTTGCGGCGCAGGTCGCAGTGGAGAGGCCGCAAGCAACTGTCGATAGGGTGCGAAGTCGATGAGGGCGAACGGATCAGGACGGTCCTACGCAACGGGAATCAAGTGTGATGTCTGCTCGATGGCCAAAGAGAGATGGACCCGGCGAGTCAAAGGGCGCGGGCGACAGAGCAAAGAACAAAGGTAAAAAAGAAGGGTGAGGAGGCAAAAGCCGGGGGGAGTGGGAGAGGGCGGCTGTCCGGCGAGATATGGGCGACGGCGCTCCAGAAGCTATATACGAAGTGGACAGGGGAGCAGCAGCAGCGCGATTCACGGACTCGGCCTCAGCCCAACAGGATACGGTGGCGATCAGCGTCGGCGATACCGAGCGGGAGGGCCGGCAGAGAATGCCATATTGATTTCATTCAAACAGCACTTTTCTGTGGTTCAAGGCGGCGCCGGCGCTGGCGTCTGCAGGCAAGTGTGGAATGAGAGCGTGGTGGTGTGCATTGGGGTGTCAGGTGTTGCTGCATTGCACTGTTTCTGATGGGCGTTTCCTTCGGAGCGACCGACCCGGCCGGGCCGAAGCTTGCGCGCTGTCTGCGGCGCTAATTGAATACGGCGCTAACTGAATATGGCGCTTTCTTCTATTGGCGCAGCCGTCACCTTTTGTTGCGCGCTCCACGACTCCCGGCCTGGCTGCGCCTTGTTGACCCCTGCCTCTCGGCCCGGCCTGCCATGCCCGACGTTACATAGTCGACTCGACATTCACGCGCTGCCACGTGGCTGGTTGGGCCAGCCACAGGACGGGTGATGCGCTTGCGATACGCATCCCTAAGACTCTATGACTCTTGGCTCTATCGTCGCTGGACGAGGCACAGAGCTATAGTATTGTGGCCCACTTTGCGTGGAGGAGGCGGATGAGCAGTATCGTGGCAAAGCGCACAGCTTCGGTGATACTGCACTCGACTTTGAGAATCGCCACAATACTTGGCTGCTTGCTCTATTCCGCCATAACTACTAACTCGCCACATTTATCTGTTCAACGACAATTAGATTAAGATTCGTCAGATAAAGATTTTCTCCTAATCGTGCCTCCGTGTGCATAGTTCTCTGATATCATTTTTGTATTCTGGAATTAGTTTTATTTGCTTATCCATTTTATTCGACTAGTGCGACCCTTTCTTCAGGCCCTGCAGACTTATTAACCTCCGCAGAGGCTTTTTTCCGCTCCCGATTTCGACATTTCTTCTCTCGGCGACGAAGACGAAAGCCTAGGGGAAAAACACAACGGAATCGTAATCTTAATCGTATCATGGCCCGTCTCACTGTGTTTTGACCATTCAACCGAGGATGAAGAGCGGTTCCAGCGATTTTCTCATCACCACACCAGCTCTTCTCTCTCCGTTTGTCTGCGCTAGCTGTAGCGGTGCTTGCCAAGTCTTCCCTGGACCCTTGAATCAAATCATCGGCACCATGCGAAATGATTTAATAATTAAATCTTTTTTTTTGTGAAGAAAAATAAAGAAAAACCGGGATTCGGGCGGCAAAGGTTGGCATAGCATCTTGGCTAGCAGCATCGGCACCAACCCCACAACCTGCCTTAGGTAACACAGAACAAATGCGACTACGCCAGACTTTTTCGATGACAAAAGGGGTCAGGCTAGAATGCATCAACGGGCTGCCAACAGCCACATGCAGCAGCCGTGCATGACAGCCTCTTCCGTTGGAAACCGTCGGCCCCCGCGTCCCGGAAGCTGCTTCCGATGCCTTGTTTGCCCGCCTCGCTGCAACGACCAGCTCGTATGATCCCTTGGTGAGGAGGAAAAGGATCATGGATGCAGAGAGGCTAAGCTGTAGCAAAGTCGGAAGCGGTTCCGGCGGCTCGCCCGCTGTGTGGAGCCCAGCTCTTCGATTACAAACACGCTAGCTTGGCAGAGCACGTCGGATGACACGAGATAGAAAGCAGTCGGTTCGGAAACGGTGCCGGCCAAGCGTGCCGTCGGCTAGCCATGACGCATGGATCGGTGCTGGGGCAGCGTGAGAGGCGTTGCAGGACGCCAACCCTCGAGTCGGGCCTTTGGCTCTGAATCGCCTTTGCGCCATGTTTTGCGTGGCTCACCTCGGAACCTTCTTCCTTTTCCGTTGGCACCGCACCCCCTTGTCCGCTCCCGACCGCCGCTGGGCCCCTTGGCATTCCTGCCAAGCTTCCTGGATCCCTGCGCCTCGGGACGGCTTTCCGATGGGATTCAGCACTAAGCAACGTTTAGCTTAGCTAGGGCTTACGTAAGTACTACTTCTGGAACGACACAGCGGGCCGATTCAAGGGGGAGCCACGAGAATAATCGAGGTGAGAAAAAGATTAGTCCCTTCTCAGGTTCCAAGGGCGTGCAGTCAGACGCACAGACCCTCCCCGTCCCCGCTTCCCACAAAACTACACACTTTCAGCGGCGACGATCCCATAACAACGAGATCCCAATCAGCCGCCTAACATTCGTGATTGTTTCCACCGCCATCGTCCTAAGTACTTAGCCAGGTATTGCCACCTCGTTGCCAAACAAGTATCCGCCTCTCCTCCAGACCGTACCACGAATCTCAAACTCGTCGAGGCGGCAAAGAGGGCCACAGCGTCCGATCCTCGCCGCTCCCGTTCTGGAAGCCGCCGCTGAACGCCGGACGCCTACGCTACGCCTCGACGCTTCCGCCCAGCGCAAACTCCCTCCACACCCGGTACGGACCCGGACGGTATCTCGGCCTGTACATCAGAGTCACGCGGTCGACGGTAAAGAGGAGGCCCTTGGCTCGGTGCATTTCCCGGGGGCCGTCTCCATCGCTGCTTTCCGGCTCGTCTTTGGTGACCGTCAGCTCATCTTCGGAGCCCTCCAGCTCGTCGTTGCTGCTCTCTGGCTCGCCTTCGCCGCATGATGCAGTATCGGATGGGTCAAAGCAGAGTACGTCCTCGCCCAGCTGCTTGAGCATGTCCCGGTCTGCGTCGTTGTACGCATGGCCCAGCGTGATGTGCGGCTGAAAGAGGGGCGCTTTCGGAAACTGCCACATTGAGGCCCGCTGCTGAGCCATTGCTCCACGGCGCCAATGCTTCCTGAGCGGCTGCTTGGTGTGAGGGGGCAAGCAGGCTTGCAAGCCTCGTTGAAGCTCGACGAGCTTCTCGATCCCCTCGGTAGCTGGGTCCATCTCGAGCTTCCGCATCTTGCGAGGATGCGCGCCAGTGCTGTCTGGATCGTTGGAGCTGCCGTCTGCCTCGCTCCCGTTGAGGTGGGTGCTTGGACAAGGGCCGCGGCTGGGACCGGGACAAAGGTGAACGTTGGTGCGCTTCGGCTGAGGTCCGGGCGGGTACGTTGGCGGGCGCTTCGGCGGGTGCTTCGACAACTCCTTTGGCCGGACCGGCAATGGCTCAAAAGACGAGACGCGGTCGACGAGCAGGCGATGCTGGGAATGGATACGGCAGACGGCCTCGACCCGCCTCGAGAGGTCGGAGAGGGATTCCCTCAGCTGGACCTCCATCCTCTCCTCGTCGAATGCTGCCGTTGCCGTCGCGCGGTCGGATGTAGATGAGTCGCTGTCGTCATTGGCGACGCTAAAGAGCCCGACCAGCGGGATCTCGAATGTCGGTATCAAGGTAATGTGAGGATCGCTCCATGTATATCTGAAATCATGCCACCGTCGGACATCTTGAAGTCGCTCCAGACGTATACGGTCGAGCGGGCAGCAGGGTCGGACCAGGAGCCAAGTTGTGGCAATGTAGGAGCTTCGAATCGCCTCGTTGATGGCCGCTCCTGCTGGCTGCCTGAAGCTGAACGTGCCTTGGTTCGGCCGCGGCATGTCCGTCGCTGTAACTGGAAAGGCCGTCATCGCCGCGTCAGTTTGTCGCTACTGTACTGTGGTTCGTGGCAAACGTCGCGCCTGGTCAAGTTGTAGCATGTAGGATTGGTCGCAACAGCAACGTCGGTATCGGTGTTGTGTTTTGACAAACGAAAAGAGGCCCAAACGCTCGCTCGCCGCCGTAGCGAGTCGGAGCGATGCCTAGCGTCGGCCACGAGCAAACTCTACGTGACCCGTCATTCATCTCGTTGATGAGTTTCGGGAGACACACACGGCTCTTGAACATGCTGACAGTCCGAGGTGGGGTGCGGGTAATATATGCTCTATGTGGAGGAGAACGAGGAGGAGGCCCATGCACAGAGTTGGCTGGCTCGCTTGCATCCAGCCTGGCCTTAGGCAGGTTGGACGTGGGGGCGGGGCGCAGGCGCGTCGGGATCGGCGTGGGGGGAGAAGAGTCGAAGGGGTTACGGCTCCCTTTACACCTTCCTCTGCTTCGTTTCCTCCCTTCTCCTCCCTCCTCTCTCTCTCCCTCTGCCTCTCTCTCTCCATACCACCCACCGCTCTGCAAGCAGCAAGCTATAGCCTATGCCTCCCACCGAACCATAACTCCGTCTCCTCTCTGACTCACTGCAAAGGCAAGAGTAAAAGGCGCCATGACTGTCCCCAAGGTCCTCGTCTGCAGGCGGATGCCCACCAAGCTCCTCGACGACGCCAAAAAGGCGGGCCGCATCGAGATCATCGCACGGCCAGAAGAGGAAGAGACGGGCCCTGCGCCGCGCGAATGGATCCTTCAGAACGTCAAGGGAGCTGCCGGTGCCGTGGTGATGCTCAGCGACAAGGTGCGTCGTCCAAACTAGACCGCAATCGGCGCCGTCTGCGCCTGTTCTGACGGAGGCTCACGCCTTTCCGTGCTGCTTTGTAGGTCGATGACGAGTTCCTGGACGCTGCGGGATCTTCGCTCAAGGTGGTGTCGACCATGAGCGTGGGATACGACCACATTGACGTGGCAGCGGTCAAGAAGCGCGGCGTGCGAATCGGTAACAGTAAGCACTACACAACGCCGTTGGAGCCGACGTCTTCTGGTATAGCCGGAGACGGGTATCGAGGACCAACCTGTTGCTGACCGCTGCGGCGAGCTGCCTCACGCTGCGATTGGACGACAGCGCCGCGAGTACTAGACGAAGCTGTGGCGGAACTTACCCTGACGCTGGCCTTGATGACGACGCGGCAGATTACGCACGCCACCCGCGTGGTCCGAGAGGGCGAGTGGTCCAAGAATCCGTGGACTCCGTTGGGCTTCTGTGGTCCTTCGCTCAAGGGGAAATCGTGCGGCTTCATCGGTTTCGGCAATAGTGAGTTCTCAAGGACCCCCTCCCCCCGGCGCGGTTACGTGACACCAGCTGACTGCCATACCCCCTTGGTATCGCTTGTCGGACCGCCTTTGTGCCATGTCCCTTGACTCTGTTCGATCTTCGTGCAGTCTCGCAGAGCCTGGCCCTCCTCTTGGTCCCCTTTAAGCCTGCTCGGCTAATTTTTACGACTTCCAAGCCCAAGCCGTTCGACGTCGAGGATCCGTACTTTGCGCTCCTCAAGCAGGGCGGCTTCCCACTGGACCGGATCGAGGTGGGCAACGAGCCGGACGCGCTCCAGCTGGCTGCCGAGGCGGACGTCGTCTTTGTGCTGGCGAGCCTCAACCCTTCCACCAAGCACATTGTCAACGAGCGCTTCCTGTCGGCTATGAAGTACGTGGCGCCATGGGCAGAGAGGGACAGATGGGGGATGGACGCTGACCGGTTCGTGTTGTCCCCGCCTTCGACAGATCGACCGCTTACGTGATCAATGCTTCGCGCGGTCCATTGGTGGATACCGAAGCGCTGGCCAGGGCCATCTCGAGCGGCCAGATTGCTGGGGCCGGACTCGACGTGCTGGAAAACGAACCGAGTGAGTGCAAGGCGGCTCCACTCCATCGCTTCCGCCGCGACCTCGCCACTGACTGACGTGGTGGCGTACTCTGTCCTGTGCTGTGAACGCCTGGGTCGCACGGTCGCTTTTCATCGTTGCGTTACGTCGTTGCGTATGTCCCCTACCTCCTTCCTTTTCGCGTTCTATGAAGATATCCCGGCGTCGCATGCGCTGCTGCAGGCCGACTGTGCGGATCGGGTGGTGCTGCTGCCACACATCGGAAGCGCCACCACTGAGTCGCGGGTGGCGATGGCGGATCTTACCGCCAAGAACCTCTTGGGCGGCCTCGGCCTGCGGGCCGAGCTGGGCAAGGAAAATGTGGTGGAGGAAGAGGTCTGACCCCGCCGCACCTGGCCCCTTTCAAGCCTCTCGCTACATATCACAGGCCAAGCAGCGACGGCGTCGCGGCGTAGATTGTAGCCCGGTTGTATGTAGACGTCTACTTTTCGAGAGAATTAAGGTGACGAAAGCATGCTGTAGTCTGTGGCATTGCTTTGGACGGAGTGTGGGGTCGGGGTGGGTGGGGTGCAGGACGAAGCATGTGCAGCCGTAGGAGAAGAAGCCACTTTCAGATGCCAGACGTCCCTTGGCGCTGTCGTAAGCCTCGTCGCCCGAGGACAGAGAGACGAGGTGGGAACGACGGAGACCGCCGCCGGCCTTAAACGGGAATCTCATCCTGACGTGGTAGTCAAGCGCAGCATCCCCAACGACCGGTTGGCGATGCGTCGGGTCGAGTCGAGGAATTGACGCCCGAGTCATGCGAACCAGTTTGAACGTGGGCCGTCGACGCCATCGATAGAAGCCCAAGTACTTACGTGCTTGTCGTCCTTGCCTGCAGGGATGATGCCGCTTTTTGGCACCCTTATCGGTCGGCATCGGCGGATAGATGCGGAAAGATCCGCGCGCCATCTGCCCAACACCTGTCAACGGTTGACGCTCCCGAGGTCGATTTGGCCCGCGCCGTTTTTCCTGACAAGCGGTGGCATGTTGGATCGGGACGAGGGGCAGAAAACCTATTATTCTGTTGGTGCTAATATCGATGCATGAGCGGGGGTGATTGCGGGAAGTGCGCGTTGAGGATGGGGAGGGCAGCAGAAGTGGAGAGGATGTGACACCCAGGAATTGTTCTGCCATCCCCAACTGCGATGAACTCTGCCGCCACTGCCACCCCCCTATTGGTGGCCATGTATACAGCAGGGCAGCTAAGCGTGGCAAAATGTCCCCTGTATTCCAACACAGAGATGGTAGTAGTGGGTAGGAAAAAGCATGCATATTGCATCAAACACCTCAATGCCCGGAACAACCACCTTTTGCCTGAATGAAAGCTGGGACCTGGTGAGGCATGCTCTTAACAAGGCCTGGACCATACCATATCATGCTCCTCTGGAACAAGTAGCTAAGCCAAGGGACCATGGCCTTGAAACCTTGCAGCTTTGCCTCTTGATGCCATCCTGTGTACAATCTAGCACCTGGGGACATCAAGAGCCAATACTCCTCCTTGAGGTGGTGCCAAATACTTTTGAATGGGTTGAGGTCAGGCAAGCAAGCAAGATGCTTGAAGCATTGGTAGCTGTGAG
>JALNIF010000082.1:0-25809 GCA_026284005.1 Thecaphora frezii | reverse complement strand
GTCTTCATCCGAGCTCGACTCGGTTTCGCTATAGCTGGCCGCGACATGGCTGCGGGCGTCGAGTGTACGCTGAGCGCTGGAGAAAACCCGTCCGCGTCGTGCGCCTGCGACAAAGGGCACCTTGAAGCGGCTGATGCGTAATCGACGCATCTCTTCGCTCGATCGTACCTGTGTTGAGTGTCGAGCTAGGGTGCAGTCGGCCAGACCGCCCCTTGTCCGGATTCGACGGTGTCTGCGAGGGCCCCGCCACAGCACCGACGATGGAGCCGAACGAGGACGGTCGGCCGCCCTTGACGCCCAACCGACTGGCTGCAGCGCCGCCGGCGCCGGGCGAGCTGTCAAACTTGCCTAACTGGCCGTACTTGCGATAAAGATCGAGCGGCTGGTTTCGCTGCTGCCATCCAAGCCGACGCTGCTCTCGTTGCTGAGCTAATGGGAGAAAGGCGAGGGGGACCAACGAAGCGGGCTTGCTGGAGATAGTCGGTTCGTTTGTCGTGCCATTAGCGCCGGTCGAGCTCGTCTGCTCTCCGAGGTCGATTGGTGGGTCCAGAAACGGGTACGGGTAGGCGGCGGAGGCGGGCTCGGGCCCGAACGTGGCACGATCGCGGTGCAAGGGACCGGCCGCGGCTGTGCCTTCAATGATAATGGATGCGTGATGCATCTCATCGTTGGGAGAGCAGGGCGTTCGAGGCGTCTTGGCTTGGTTGGTGCCAAAGGCAGGCGAGCTCGATGTGAGCGAGCACGGCGTGAAACCGGGCAGCGATGGGATGTCCGTGAGGGAGCTCATGCTGGATCCGTCCCTGGGCGTATCCAGCGTGGCGTTGAGGTCATGCGTCGGCCGCATGGCATCTCCGCCGGCTGGAAAGGCAGCAGCGAGTACCGCTTCGGATTGACGCTGTGGCTCGAAGGGAAGAGAGCCCGACAAAAGCGGCTCGTGCTTTGCGGCCGTCGCAGGCACGTGTTCCTCGCCACCTCGATCGTTGTCCAAGGTCGCGGCCGAATCTGCAGATGTCACAGTGGCGGCCGTGGATACGGGCGCAACCGCGTCCGATGTCACCGCGTTGACAACAGCGTTGATGGCGACCGACCCTGCACCTGCCGTGGGAAGAGGTTCCCCCGGTGCAGCCGCAGTTGGGAGCAGAGGCGCTGGTGGCGGCGGCGTTGGCAGCGGCACAGCCAGAAGCGCTTCAAGGCTGGCGTTGTCCAAGTTTCCTAGGGCGTCCATGCTTGCCAGATCCGATGAATCGGGAAGCGGACCCTGAGGGCCGCCGGATTCTAGTTCGCCGACGGCTTGAAGCGGGCCGATGGGCTCCGCAAAGGCGGCGGCTTCAGCGTCTGTCCGGAACCCTGCCCCGAGATCAAAGGATCCGTCATCAAAGAAGGAGAAGTCGTCCTCGGTCACCAGGCCGAAGCCGCTGAACATGTCGCCCTCTCTTATAGCCCGTTTCTGGTTTTGCGTTTCGTTGGCATAGGCGGAGGTCTCGGGGCTCGGGCGCCTCGCGCCTTCGGAGCCACGGTTCGTCGCCCCTGCGGATTCTTTGCCTCCCGGCATCGGCCACCGGTACGGCGGTGCATTGGTCGGCTCTGGGAGCCCGGCCGCCAGCGTAGCATCCGGCTTATCGAGCATCATCGAATTCGCAGGTTGCTTGTCACTGATATTGGACCGAGGTGGGTCCAAGCTTGCGCCTAGTGCCAGCAGTCGTTCCACTGACGACGCCGATCCGTCCGAGCTCGCGCGTGCGTCAATCCCTCTAACGTTAGGCCACTGCTCCAACGATGTCGGAGCAGGGAGCGAAGGCGGCTGATCCGAAGCAGGGGCGCTCGCTGCCTTGCTGCCAGGATTATCGCCACCTGCAAACACGTTTGAAGCCTGCGGACCGGGGAAATCCAGCTCCATCCCTGCATCGCCATCGCTGTTTTCGTCCTCCAATATTAGCGGGGGCGAAACGGGCACCCCTTGGTGTGACCGTACCTCAGTGACGAGAGGCGCCGACTTCGTCGGGGCTGCACCAAGGCCTTGTAGCATTGCGAGCGCAATCTGGGACACCTCGTGTAGTGGCCTTGCAGAATCTAGCGATTTCCGTCGTTCGAACTGGACTCTGGGTTGCGGCCGAGCCGTAACTCGGTCGTGCTCGGGCTCGGACGGATATCGATCGTCGACCATCACGAGCGGCGCTGGCCACAGAAATGAGGCAGCCTCTGCGTCTACCGCATCGAGGGGCTTGCAGATGGCCCAACGCGACTGCGCCACTATCTGACGATCTACGCCACTCGCACATAGCCGGTCAGCCAGGCCTTCGGCAGCCTGAAGGAGCTCTGTCGCGACGTTGGTCGGCCCGCCCTTGGCGGTGGTGGCGGCACCGGCAGCGGCTCGCTGTTCGTCAAATTGGTCCAAGATAACGGGGCGATCCAACAGCGCGGGTTTCCCGCTAGGCAGGAGCAGCAGCTTCACGGGTCCGCTCTGCGGCTCACCATCATCTTCGACCAAAAACCGAAACGGCATCCTCGATGGACACAGCTTCACAACCAGGCACGAATGGGTCGTGTGGACCGCAAAGTCGAGATACAGCGCGCCCGTGGTGCATCCGATGTCGAGGGCGGCGTTGCGCGAGACGGGCCAGGGAGACGCTGCCAGGCCAGCCAGCGGACGTTTGGAGCCCTTTTCGACAGCGAGCGGCAGCATTACAACCCCGCTGCCGATCCTAATGGCGCGTCTGCCGCCGCCTCCCGCCGATGCCAGCAAGTCGGCGATCGAGCTTGGACCCGGGGATCCAGCATCGGCCCCCTCGACAGGTCCAGTTCCGACCTTGTACGCGGGAGCGGCTCCTTTCAGAGGGGCGGGGGCGGCGCTTCTGGCCGGCGTGCTGGGCGTTGGGAGGTCCGCGCCCAACTTGATTGGCGCCTTGAGCGATTGTAGCGGCGTGCTGGGCGCAACGGACAGCGCTGGGGTTCGAACTCCTTCAGGGGACCCGTCCACTTCCATCGCCATGCCTGTGGCCTCCCGATTCACTCCATCCGTCGCTGACGAAGCGGATTGCGCAGGCCCCTCCGCCGATGCGGTTTGCGGCGGCGGCCGCAGCTCAGCAGCCCTTTGGTGGACGAGAAGGTCGGCGAGTTTATCTTCAAGGGCCCGTAGAAGCATCACATGGGCCTTATCGCTACCGGTTGTCGGCAGCAGCGAGGATGCTCGTCCCGAAAAGCTAGGCCCTGCGCCCTCGTTTTCAAGCGTCGCATTGTCGCAGTCGGCCGGATAGGCATCCGCCAGAGAGTAAGCGCCGGATTCGAACAGGGTCCAGCCTGCCAGCGCAACACCGGATCAACGGACGAGGGTTGGACCCAAGCGCAGGTGCAGCAGTACGGTGGAGCAAGCGCAGGTGCACGCTAGGTCAGAACACTTCGCTCAGAGCCCGGCACGGCAGTCCCCTCGGGTCCGAGAACTTGCAAGACTCACGATTCAGATTGTCGGATAGCTGCCGCTTGAGCTCCTCCACCTCCTCCGATCCCTGGCCGTCGTCACAAATGGCCCAAAGCTGATCCCTTTGAGACGAGTCCTCGGCCGGTGCCGGTCTAGAGGATCCTATCCGTGGCCTCGCAGTGCCCGTGACCCCCGCTTCGCTCGGTGATGCGGCTGTGACGGAGTCTCGCTCCGCCGATGGCTGGGCAAAGACGGACGGAGCCTCGGGAGAGACAGGAATGGCGGTGTTTGCTTCCGTCATGGTTACACGATAGATCCACAGGGAGGCGGCGGCGTTGGTCAAGGCCGAGGGCGAACCATTTGGGCCGCTGTCATGCTCTTGATCTCGATGCTCGAGCGAATCCCCGTCCATGGATTTGTGGGCGTCGGCGTGATGGTCAATGGCAAACAGAATGCCTTCCAGCAGATGGCCTGCGTCTGCTTGGTTCGGCAGCACCGATGATGCAGTTGAATCGGAGGCAGGACCGGGCGGCGATAATGACGACGACGCCCGCAACATCATCACCTCTTCCTGTGACGGGCGCCGCCGCCTCCGCCTCCGCTGCTGCAGTCGGGCACGCCTCTCGCACGAGGCCAGCCGGCTAAGTGTGGCGAGCGCGTGCTCCCAGGCCGCCTCGTCGTCTTCGGCGACCATGTTCCGGCCAGCATTGCTGGAGCTAGCTGGTTGCGCGGCGCAATCCACTAGTGGGGCAGCCGATACGCCAGCTTCGTCGCAGGTGGCGCGCTGCTTGCCCTTGAGGTAACGTCGCCAGCTTATAGAGGCCTCTGCAGGCAGGTCGAGGCTAACCAACGTGGTCGGCGTGTCGTCGTCGATCCGCAGCCCGAACGGGATCTGCCTCGAGCGCACCTGGCCCACAAGGTGCGATGATCCGCGGGTGCCGGTGGTGGAGCCACCCGCAAAGCCGCCAAACTGCTTGCTGAGAGGAGCGGCAGAGGCGACGGCTGCGGTGCCCCCCGTCACGAAGCCAGCTCGCCGTGACGTTGAAGGGCTGCCACGCAGCGGCTGCTGCGAGCTCGTGGATCCCCACATGCGGAATAGGGGAGACCGGCGTTGTTGGAGTGTGCGATGGCGACGAGTTGCAGTCGGCCCGCCGGGGGGGCCTCGAAATGCCAATCGTCTTTGGCAGGTACGTTCAGTAGTGGAGCTCGAAATGGACACGAAAGTGGTGCGGCGTCGTAGCCATCCTGGAGGAGCGATCGCTGACGGGGTAACGGCCGATGCCGCGATCTGGCGGAAGGAAGCTGGAAGAGCCTGACCCGTCTAAGGATAGACGTGAATGGATGCCGGAAGCGAGCGTGGCCGCGGTCGTAGCTAGTGAAGAGACGGTGTAGGTATAGCTGCGGCCGGACAGATGCGAGAGAGGACCAGGGCGACGAGGAGGCGGTGGTGGTGGTAGTGATAGCGGTGGCAGCGGCGGAGGTTGTGCGTGGCGGCGTAACGTGGCCGTGCCAAGAGCGGGTGGGGTGTAGGTGTGCAATGGCCCAGTGGCAAGACTCCCGCACAGTGGTCGAGACGCAAGGCCGGAGGGAGGGAGCAGAGCCGAGGTCAGGGCAAGGGGCGTCGACGCCGCGGGCCAAAGGTAGGCCAGCTAGTCGTACTGCTAAGGGATAAGGCGGTGATGTTGGTGGTGGGCGGTGGTGAAACGGTAGATGGCGCAAAAGAGCGCGGCCACACGGCTGCGAAAGGCGGCGCGGGGAGCGTCGACGGCCGACTAAGCAGCGCTGCAGGCGGAAATATGTGAATGCAAGCCAAGCCAAGCCAGCGCCAAATACGTATGACAGCATGCCAGGTCCACGAGGGCGGAGCGGCACCGAAGCCGGTGTCTGCCACGGCTTACCCGATCTGGCCTTCGTCTCCGCAGCGCAGCGCAGCCAACCAAACCCAACCAACCCAACCAAACCCAACCAACCCAACCGACCAGCGTCGCCTTGGCTTCGCTTGGCGGCGTCGAGCAGCGTGCTGACTGGCCGTGCCGAGTAGCTACCTACCCCGGATTTCGGGCCTCGCTGAGGAATTCTGCAGCGCACGCACGCAGAGTCACTGCCCTCTCTCCCCTCTCTCCCCTTTTCCTACTTATATCCACCAAACCAACAGGGAGCGCTATGGAAACAGGGGGAGCTGGTTGAACCAACTACACCCGCCAATGTCGAGGCCAAACACATTAACAATTCACCACAGACACACCACCGCAGGAAGAAGGGAAAAGAGAGCTTCATAGCCCGGCCTGGTAAAGTAGTCGGTGATCGGAAATTAAAGAGAATCCACAATACACAGTCACCAAGACGTGTTCTCCACTTCAGTGTCTATCTCGAGTAATGCCCGTCCTTGAGCCTGGCTACCGGCAACACATTCACAACTATTCACTACATTTCCACTGTCCGCGTGGCCGAAATACGGTCAGGAAAACATCAACCATGGCGCATGATTACCCTTCGAATAGGCCAGCAAAGGTGGAGCGAGCGCAGCCCTACGCGCGGTTCAAGTCCGGCGCGCCCCGACCACCCTTTTCGGCGCTGCTCCGTGCCCCGCCCCACGGAACTACATATGTACGCTGGTCCACCACGCGAACCCACGGCCGTACGCCCGACTCAGCGTCTACATACCTTTCCGGCAGCGCGAGTTGCGTGCTTTTCTTCGAACGAGAAACGAGGCGTTCTGTAGGAGGGCAGACGCATTCACGGCCATCTGTCCTCGTCGCCGTCGTCCCGTGCGTGACGTCTGGCCGGCGCTGCGCCGCGACACCTCCGAGGAACCAACGAATGAAACCTATTTCACGCAGGCCGAAAAGTGTGGGTGTCTGCATGTGTGCTTTGTTTTATCATTTACATGTCTGGAAATCAAGGGGCCCAAGCATGGTCTGTGGCGGGGGTCTATTTCGATGCGCACGCAAGGTACCGGCCCCCAGTTGCTGAGTCTCGCAGAGACGGTCGACCAGAGGCGATGCACGAGGCAAGGACTGACGCTGGCCCAAGCAATATTGCGATGAAAAATCGTCAACGTATGGATCCCAAGTGGTGGAGGGACCGAAACAACGCCGGAAGCTGGCCCTGCTGTTAGGGCCGCGGCGAGAAAAGGGGAGGTACGTAAAGCGGTCCAAGCGCGCGTATTTCTTCTTTCCGCGTTGCGCGAGCAACTTGGTGCCCGCTCGTTTTCTCGCAAACGGCTGTGGCCGGTCTGCTTTTCAGCCAGGCGGTCTGTCCCCGAAGCTGGCCTGGCGGACTTACTAGGCAAGCATTTCAACTAGTTTTGAGTGAACGACTTCGAATCACTGCCCGCTCAATCTCCAAGACATGCATTGTACAGACGACCCTCGCTTCAAGATCCATGAATGTATCTGGAATCGCGGTCTACATGTTCATGAGCAAGTCCAAGACCGGGCCCTCCCCAGTATGTATTGATTTGCGTGCCTCTCAGCTCGCCTCGTGTAAAGCCCGACAAAGGCCCTAACTCGCAGCTACATAGTAGCTAGCTGGTTATCAGCCAACTCTAGCCCAGCATACATCCGACGGGAGGCAGCGAGAAATTTATAGGCTTCTCACCTGCTCCAGGCGACAACCGAGGGAGCGTTGGGCGTCGCCCATTCTGTGGTGAGCCGACCACAACGAAGACAGGGGTGGCCATGGTGGTGATGGTGTCATGGCGGCGTTTGATGCGGGGAAAGGTCGATTTAATTCCTTCCTTGCTTCCAGGTAACGACGGGCGCCCACGCGCAGCCTCTTTGTGTCGGCCCTCTGACTGCTTGCCTTGGTAGGCTACCGCCGCCGGATCTGCTGTCCCGGTGGCATGACCTCCGCGGCGGCGGGTCCGCCATTTGGGTTGGCCGCCTCTATCCTCCTTGGTCGCCGGCAGCGCCGCCGTCTACCCGTTGAGACCGCCATTGCAAGTCGGGGACGTCGCTCAGGTCCCTAGCAACCTCTTTGGTCCGAGCCTCAGTGGTCCGTCCCCGTGGTTTGTGGCTGAATGCTCCATTCATTGCTTGACCCCTTATTGCTTCCTGCGATGTCAGCATCATGGGAAAGTCGGTCTCGAGCGCAGTCTGCCCCTGCTTTGTCAGTCGATGCCGCGAGCGCTTGTAAGGCGGCATCTTGGCTGTTGCCATGCAAGCAAACAAGAGCAACTCGCCGAGACTCTTTCTGCGCATCGAGTCAAGTCAGCCGGTTGTGCAGCACTCAAGGCTGAGCAACCAGCCGAGCCTCGACTGGATACGGGCGCGTCGGCCGAGGGGCAGACATGGCTTAGGAGTTCGGCTAACGGTAAAGCCTGTTCGCTAGACCTTCCGTCTTTGTGTTGCGCCGTTGCAAGCGGCCGACGGCGGACACGGACACGGAAGCATGGATTTAAGACTTTTGTTTTTGTTATTTTTTTCTTTTTTTCTTTTTACTTTTTTTGTTGTTGGCCATCAGCGCCTCCCACTTAACGCAAGCTCTGGATTTTGTGTGCTGGTTCAGGCCGGGCTGTTAGCCCCCTAGTCCGTTGGATGTCTGCAATTTGAGTCGCAGGGCTTGTAGCAAAGCACGCCGGCAACCATAAAGAGCCACCAACTACAGACCATGACCGAGGGCAAGAGGTACCAAGCTGGTGCAGCAACATGGAACAATAGGATGAGCAGAAAGGGTTCAAGAGCCGTTGCACTCCAGCCATACCCCTCCACCCTCGCCTGCGCCAACAAAGGGTCCCTCCCCTCATGGCTCCGCCGGGCTCGGTATCGATGAGAGTGGCAACCACAGTAGCGCCGAAGCTTGCTGGTTTCAGAGGTGCCACCAAAAGGCTTCGTGTGGCCGCCCACTACTTTGGCATCGGACCGCCACCCGGACATGCTTCACCAAGCCATGGCCGCTTTGTTCTTTGTTAGATATTTTATTTTATTTTGGTTTATTTTTTCCTCGCAACGACATCCACTCACTATGATAATTCGTTGGATGACCCCTGCAGATCACAATTGCGCCAAACACCAACAGCACAACCAGGCCGGGTGGAGCGTCGGCGAGGAATACACACTTCAGGGCCGGTTGCAGAAGCGTGGTTGAGAGGATCAAGGCAGCGGCCGACTACCGAGCAACGACCCACGACAAAGCCGCAGGTGGTAGCAGCGCCATGCTCGATTTGTGAAGTAATAATCCTATACGGCTGCTGCTACTCTTGCCTCCGGGTGAGAGCAAACAGCAAAAGTGGGGGAGACTACTACGCTACTGAGAGGGTCGCGATTGCCACTTGGGATGCTGCCGCCAGCTGCGCTCCTTGGAGGCCTAATCCAACTGGATTGAACGGCGGAACCGCCTGGGTTCTTGCAGCTTCGGGTCGAGGGGCTCAGTGGGCTTGCGTATGTGTGTAGGCGTGTGCACATGTACAAGCAAGCGCCAGAGCCATAGGAGATCGGGAGCGTCAGGGCTCACAGGAGTTATTAGCGTAGAGCAAGAGGTTGTAGCTCGCCTGGCTAAGTTGGGCGGTGGAATGCGTGTAGCGCCTAGGGCTTGGATAAGTTTTAATTTAAAAGACGATCTGACGCCGTACCGTATGGCGTGGCACCACCACATTTGGCTTGTGTTGTAGTTGTGAGTCGTCGGACATGATGCCGACCAGAGTAGTCTGCTACCACTCTTTACTCACACTCTACAGCTGTACCTACGTACTTGGCTCGAGCCCACCGGGTACGCTGCCTGCGCTTCTCGAGCAGCTGAGCGGAGCTTGCTGCGAGCGGCTAATCTGCGCAAGGCGGAAGTGCTGCTCTGGTTGAGGTTAGCGCAGCCGCGACTCATGCGGCCCACTGCGACTGTGACGGTGACTGCGACTCTTTGCGTTTAGACGCGACGCCCAAGCGTGCTTTTTTATTTTGTTTTCCATAATTTATGTGGTTCTGCTTCATTTTCATTTGAGTTGATTCTATTTTTCACCTCCAACCACTCACACAGCTGTTATTCGTGATTAAGATTCGCATGGCTACCCTGCATCGACACGCTCGCCTGCACAGGCCTCGTGCGCTTGCCATTCCGATAGCTACCGGCCCTGCTCAGCCGTCCCGCCACAGTGCTGGTTTCTACCACCTCTGGCTCACCTGCCCAACTACCACCACTCTCTCCATCCGCGCAGCTGCCCGCAGCCCCCTTGCACCCCCCACCCGACAGAGCCACCACTCATCTGGCTCCCCTTCCCCTCTCCTGCGCCCTTTATCACCACGACTCCACCCACCTCCCGCCACCGCCGCCATCTCTCTTTCAACAAGCCTCACCCAAACCTCCGTCTTTACGCATACCTCTCCTGCCTCTTCTGTCTCTGGCCCCGTTCTGTATACTCTTCGGCTTCTACACCCGCTATCCACCGAGCAGCCGACAGCACCACCTCCCATTCTCAGCTACGAGCCCTGACTTCTGCAGGGTGATCCAGACGTCGCCCAGCGATACCCTCTCAGAAACTCCACGCCTTCTGCCATACAGGCTGTGGCCGCTTCGTCGCAACGCTTCCGCCCCGCTGCTGTTGTTGCTACGATGGCCGAGATCGTCAAGGAGTACCTCTCGACGCCGTCGTCGTCACGGCTCGATAGCCCCGGCTTGGTCCATGGCTGGCTTACGGCGCTTGAGTCGCAGGCGCTCGTCGCGCTAGGCTCGCTCTCCGATAGCTTGCGAACGCGTTTCTCCCGGGCCCTCGTTGCCGACCTTGGCCGAGCGACGGGATCGAGGCAGGCGGCCATCCCGATCAACTTGCGCAGCCCCAGCAAATGGCCTCCCGAACTCCGGCTGCTATCGCTCAAGCTGCTCAAGGAGTTGAGCCGGCTGCCCGGTGGCAGCTCCCCGCTGGCCGAGAGAGCGGGGCTCGAGAGCCTGCTGCTGCAGATCGATTTTCCGCCGCCCCGCAGGCGGAGGAGCCGCAAGTCGGCATCCTCGGACGCTTCGCTATCCGCCTCCCTTTCATCATCGCCCTCGTTTGCCGGTACACTCAGCAGAGCGCTGCGCCGGCCAAAAACCGCTTCCAACGGCTCGAGGAGCAGCGAGGGCTCGGGCAGGCGAAGCCGCACCAGCAGGACAGGCAAGGACGCCGCCGACTCGGATGAGTCGAGCGTCCCCGAGGAGGAGCTGGCCGTGGCCGCCTCTTCCGGTGTCGGCGCCGAAGCCGACTGGCTGGTCACGGATATGGCATTGCGCTGTCTAAACAATGCGCTTTTCCTTAACGAGAGCTCTAGGCTCGAGTTTAGCGGCGACGAGGTCGGCGGCGGCAGGGTAGCTGTCGCATTATTGGCCAACCCTCAAGATACACCGGTCGACATCCTCTTCCTCGGCTCGCGGCTCCTCTTCTTCAGCACGCTATTCGATTCTCCCTTCAACCGTACAGCGGTCGAGACGCTTGGGGTCGTGCGCAAGGAGGCGGGATGTACTCTCACGCTGCTCCGTGCGATTCTGGAGGACGCCTCCAACGAACCGCGTTCCGGCAAGCAGTCGATACTGGCGGCCTCTGCGACGGCCACGCAGCTGGGCACGGCGCTTTCGGACCTGCTCAAGGCGCACTTCAACATCTGCCTCTACTACCCCAGATTGGCCACCACAAAGCCGTTGTACGAGGAGGCCAGTCACAGCACCGGGCAAAGCAATAGCCACAACGGCCGCAGCAACGGCAATGGCAACGGCAACATTGAGTTCAACGCTAACGGGAGTAACAGCAGCAACAATGGCACCACAAACGATGGCCCTAGCAAGTCAAACGGCGACGGCGCACGCAAGCAGTCGGCGGTGGCTGGCGAAAGCTACCACGAAGCGCTGGACGACATGCTGGAGCCAATCCTCGAGGTGGTCGTCTCCCTGCCGATCTCGGAGCCAGCACCGCTCGTTCCGCCCATGACACACGCGATTGCAGCGCTGCTCAACTACCCGCTGGAGGAATACCGTGAACGTTGGGCCAACCATACGCTCGATCCTGTCACCGCCTCCAACTCTGGCGCCGATAGCGACACAGAAGGCTGTGGCCATTCTCCGACCGGCTCGCCCACTGGCAGTGCAGCGCGCAAGCTGGCGGACAGCGTTTCGGCGCTGTTTTCCTCGAGCTCATCTGGCCCGTTGAGCAGGCGGGATAGCAAGACGACCTTCGCCGCTTCCGCGGGCGAGGGATCGAGGGCCTCAACGACAACGACGTTGCGGCCGCACCAAGGCCTTCTTCGCTTTACCAGCGAAATCTCAAAGGCCTCGACGGCCGCTTTGGAGGCTGCACCGCCGGTGGTCTCGAAGCTCCTAGTGTTGACCGACCGGGTGCTAGAGCGTTACCTCTCGGCGGCGTCGGCCGACTCATGCTCCGGCAGCGGCGGCGCCAGCAGCGGTGAAGTCGTATCTGCGCCCAACGCAGACAGTTACAGCGTCGAGGATCCGGATTCGAAGCTGGTGCGAGACGCGGCGAACCGCGACGGCGTCGAGCTTGAAGATGCGTTGCCTCCGCTGCTGCTGTTGTTGCGCAAGCTGGCGTCCGACGACGCCGAATTCCGAAGGACGATGCGCTCGATTCTGCTGCCGGCGGACCTGGACCGGACACGGCCGATCGACAAGCGGCTGGACCTGGTGGGGCGGTTGACGCGGCTGATGTCGTCGTTGATGCTGACGCGTAGCGCGCGCGCCGCGGGCGAGATTCTGCTGGCCGTATGCAACGGGGAGGCGCAGAGCATGACGGAGGCGATCGGGTACGGACCGTGCGCGGGCTTCCTGATGAATTCGGGACTGGCGAGTGCTCTGCCCTCTCACCATGCGCGCGCCTCGACATCGCAGGGCGAGGCGGGCGAGGGACGGAGCATCAACCCCATCACGGGCCAATTTGATCCAACCGAGGCGGAGCTGGCGGCGGATTTCGATGACATGACAGAAGAAGAGAAAGAGGCCGAGGCGGAAAAGCTCTTTGTGCTGTTTGAGCGGTTGAATCGAACGGGCGTGGTTAAGGTGCAGGATCCGAGGGAGACGATGGTGCAGCAGGGGAGGTTTGAGGAGGTCACGGAGAAGCGCGAAGACGAAGAGCAAAGACGGAGGGAGGAGCAGGAGGCGAGAGATGAAGAGGAGGTCGAGAGGGAGATGAAGATGAGGAAGGAGAGGCTCGCCGAGGCAAAGAGGAGGGCGAGGAGGTTGGCGGGCTTGAAGGACCAAGAGGAGTAAAGGATGGTTGAAAAGGGAAAAGGGGTGCGTTTTTTATTTTTATTTTTAGTATTTATTATTTTATTTTATTTTATTTTATTTTATTTTATCTTATTTTATTTTATTTTGGTTATTCTAGTCATTTTATTTTGTTCATTTTATTTTTAGAGTGCGCATGTATGTGTGCGTGTGCCCAAGTTTGCGACTCACCTGCAGCGGGCCTGGGTTTTCACGTTCAACCCCGGCTACTATGTGACTGGACGTGGCGAGCACGCTACAGATCGATGGGCCTTGGGCGTGCCTGGCTTCGCCCAGCCTGGCCTGGCGAGGTTCGAGTCGCCGAACATCTCAGCTTACTTGGTTGCTTGTTGGTTTTTCTTCGGCTGCCAGCCAGCTGTTTGTTTCACGCTCATGCTGTGCAGGAAAACCTCCGCTCTACCGTTTGAAGGGGTCGATTGTCTGCCTGGCGAAGAGACTGGGCCTCGCTTTCATGCCGAACTTGTCGAGCGCCGCCCATCCGCCCTTTCGAGTTTTTCTCCTCTTTTCTGGCAGCGCTCTTCCCAGCTGTACAGCATAGACTGGCAGCTTGGCCGAAAGATGGATGTGGGTACATGCTACCGAGCATTCGACTAGGCTGCCTTAGCAGACGGGCTTTTAGCAGGCGCTCGAGGTTGGTTGGGCCACCTGATCGGCACAGCACCCCACCCCGTTCTATGCCTAGATGGTTCGGGCCGGCCTTCCGAAGATCAGCCGCGTTGGAATCCCATGCGTCCCCTTTGACAACTTGACTAGCCAACGCATCGAAACTTTTGGCAAGCGGACAAGGGGCCGAAAACTTGTGAAACTCCTTATCTCGCCGTACGTGGCTTTCAGCCTTTTGCTTCATCACGTACTTACTCAACCTGGTCCACTCGCCCCACCCCGAGCCCGCGCCGAAGACGTGCGGTCTCAAGCTGCCAAATTAGCGGATTGGCTTGCGCCCGGCTGCTTCCGAAACGAACTATTCATCGGGCAAGCCGTGAAGCGGGCGCCGTTGGCTCGCGTTGAATGCGGTGTCCCCGGACTGGCAACTTGAACTCCCACGTACACCTGAGCCACGAAAATGCGAATCACCCATCATACAAAAGGTCTCGGCTTCGCGTTGAAACCTCTGCATTACCTAGCGGAGTTGCGCTTCACTGTGACTACGCTTAACTGGTTAACCAGACCTTCGTGCTGTGGACCGACGCTATCACGGTACGATCCGATACGGCGAATCCGGTCGGTACCCCCACCGACACCGCCCATCGACACTCCCATGGCCACGGACGCTGTGTCGGTCCAGCCGTGGCAGGTCTGCCACTTGCCGCCCGCGCATCGACCTTATTGCACTCGAGGCCACTCGCCTTGCTTACTCTTACCACCACCACCACCCTTCACCACCCTCCATACCAGCGCCAACGCCAACGACAGCGTTTACCACTTCTCACCCTTCATCCGTCAGCAAGGCTCAAAAGCGCCTCCGGTCCATCCCCGCGTCAACAGCATCGAAGGCATCGTCCGGCATCCCGGCAGCGGCGGTATTGGCGAGTGATTGAGGCCCAGCATCATCTTCCGCAAGCGCCATCATGAGCGGCTTTCCGACCCTCGACGGGCCTTTGTGCCCGAATCGCCCGCATCAATCGCACCAGCGCACCACATCGCTGCTATCGAGTTTCCAGTCGTGGAGGTCGCTCCTCGTTGCCACGTCAGAAGACCGCTCTTGTCCGGACGACAGCCCCGATACCTTGTGCACCGACGCTGAACTCTTTATCGCGGATCCCACCTCACCAACCTGGGCTGATGAGGCCGCAGATCGAACCAGGTCCGTGCCCGCTTCCCGCTCTAATGACGGAGTCCGTCCGCGCTTTTCACCAAGGTGAGTGAGCCCGTCCAGGCTCATACGTGGAGCTGGCATCGTAACTTGCCGGTTAGCGACTTTTGCAATACGGGCCAAGGGCATCGCCTCCCTCTCGAGGCTTTCCTATGTTCTCCCAACCCTGCGCTGCCGTCGGGTTACTTCAAGGACACTGACATGGGCTCTCCGAACTGCCACCGTCCCCCATCTTAGCCCTCCAACATCCGATCTGTCCCGGACCAAGCCGGCTTCTTCAATCATGTTTCCATTGTCTGAGCCAACCGACGTTCCGACATCTTCGACACACTCCTCTGCCGACAGCATCGCAGAGGCGGCGTTGTTCGACACCCAGCCCAGCACGCCCACGCCTGCGACCTCGACCTGGAGCTCGCCTGTCTTCCCAGATCCCAAGATAGAGGCGAGGCCAGTTCTGCGCTTCAGCGCTTCAAAGTGCAAGCGTAGTTCTGTCGCCGGGCCAACAAGTACCGCGTCGCTACCCCAGGGGCAGGCTTCACGAGAGCACTACCCGAAGAGCGCCGCCCTGGCCATACCGACAGGCTCGTACCGGGCAAGCTCTCTCAGCGGAGCAACCGACCTTCCGACTAGGGCCATTTCTCGCAAAACCGCCTTGTACGACGACTGCGGTGACGTGGGCAAGCCGGTCATTCGCGCCGCCGGCTTTAGGACACGTTCAATTCGGTCGATCCGTGGCATCGCAGCCGCGTGGGTCCCTGCCAGGTTCGCCTCGTCTCTGTCTTCGTCCGCCTCCTCGTCCCGCAGCAGCGACAGCTTCCCAGGCAGTCCTTCCGCCAACCCCGAAACCTCGCTGGCAGCGCCTCCGACAGGCGCTGCCCAGAAGCCCGTCAGCAAAAAGAGGGACCGCCCTGTCAAACTCAACCGAAAACGACTCGACAAGGCTGTGAGCCTGGCGGTCGAGGCCGCCCAAGCCGCAGAAGAAGACGAGAGGACGTGGGAGGCAAAGCAAGCCCGCAAGGCACAGATGCTGCTGCAACGCCGAGTGCAGGCAGCAGCGCGGGCATCAGAAAACATGCACGCGGATGGACTCGGCCTCGTCACCGGCGGCCCCTCCACGCACACTGCTGCTTTAACCCGGGAGACTAGTCGAGAAGTAGGCCACTATCATGACGATATAGATGCCTTGGGCATCAGCTATGGTGCAGAGGAGGCGGACGACGACGTCGAGTCCGAGGAAGACCTCAGCTTCTCGTTGGACCTTTACATCTCGTCGCTCAGCTACCTCATCTCGGCTATCTCGGAACGCGAGGCGGCCGGCCTCGGCGAGAAGCAGCGCAACGACATGCGGCAGCAGCTCGAAGAAGGAATGGGCAAGCTGGGTTTCGATGTCAGGGCGGAGCTGCAGAAAACCGAGGCAATGAGGCGGGAGCTCGACCTCGAACGGGAAAAGGCCTCCCTCCGCGAACGTCAAGGCCCATTGATCGTTCACCACCACTACCACACCAATGTTGGACCCGGTGTCTTCAGCCAGGGCGTCTTTACCCGCGCCCACGCTGCAGCCAAGGCATCTGGCACGACCACGAGCTTCGCCGGCAAAATCGGCTCGAGCGTGCTCGATATTGGCCTCACCCTCGGCGCGGGTGCTATCTCGGCGCTTTCGTCGAACCTCTCCGCCATTGCGCCGCGGTTAACACCTGCTCCTGCGGAGGAAATTTCGCCCAAGATTACGGATCTGGGAACCGGCGAGGATCTGGCATCGTCACAGGCTTCGCCGTCTAGCGAGTCGACCGGTTGCAGGATTGGCTGGGCCCGCGCAGGCGGTCAAAACTCGAAGCAGTGGGAGCTAGCCGTTGCGTTCGCTAGTTCAGCCGCCAACGCGCTAGCCAGCAGTCTTTGGAGCATCGTCAGGGCGGAGTCGGAGCGTTCCGACGGGGACAAGGCCTCCGCTCCCGCTTTCGACGGCGAGGACGAAGCGGCGGCGCTGGATGCGGCCAAAGTCGAACATGTTTACAAGGCCGAGATGAGCGCCGAAGACCGGCTGATCCTGCTCTCTGCATCCTTGGCACGAGCGTTGAAGCGCTCGCCACTGCCGTCGCAGCTCTACCAGCTCTTGGGCCAAATCGCATCCCTGCTTGCAGCGCTGGACCGACGCTTCTCGTTGACGGAAAGGGGAACGCAGATGGCCATCCGGCAGACTTCGCTCGCGCTTCGTTTTATCAGGAAGCACGACCTCCACGTCAAGGCGGTTCGGGTGATGTGGGCTGCGGTCGAAGCGGCGGTGGCCGCGCTCGAAGCGTACCGGGATGAGGAGGGATGGCAAGAGACGCCGGTGGCCTCGGCGCCGTCGCACAAGCGTGTCGGCCACGGAGCGAGCAGCGAGCAAGCAACCGCTTTACTCTCTTTATCGACGTCGGAATGACAACACAAGCAAGTGGTCGTGCTGCGACCGGTCTGAAACCCGAGGATTCGCGGCACATGCAGCCTTCTGACTCATCTTTCCGTTTCCATAATAATTCTCCACATACTATACCTTGTCACGATTTAGCGAGCAAGGGGAATGCTGCAGCAGGACTCGTATGAATACCCCTCCGACGACGTAGCGCACATCTGGGAGTGTCTTTAATATTTGCATTGAACGATGAGGCGGTATCTGTGATGGGTCAATTATAAGTGTACAAAAATATGCAGGCTACTGGTGCTCATCGAGTCGAAGAAAGCACTGAAGGAGGGTGCAGAGATCGTGTCTACGTCTGAAAGGTCATTAGGGACAACAAGAGTTAGGATGAAGTTGATAGTATGCTGGGCTCGAAAAAGGGTTGGGTGTAGACACGCGCCCTCGCCGTCGTGTCGTCTAAATTAGGCCATGGCCGCCGCCGAGGCTGACGTCGGGAGGCGACCGTTGGAATCGCCCGGGCCGTGTACGTCCTTGGTGGACGCAGCACTGTTGACATTGGCAGCGAGGAGTGTCACGGGCTGAACGCCCTTGGAAGCGTCCAAGGGGAGCACAAAAGTGGGCGTTTCGAGCAGCGGCGCCCCGCGTTCGTCGAACCTGATCTCCCTAGCCTGTCTGAGGCTGGTCTGGAGGGCGGTGGCGATCTCGAGGCCGCGCACGGCCGAGGCGAGCGTGAGGCCGGCGGGGGGTTCGGGCGTGGCTTGGGGATCGTCGAGGAGACGAGCGACGGCCGAAACCACCTGGCGCGCCTCTTCCTCAAAGGCGGCAGAGAAGCGCTCGGTCCAGCAGTGCTGCAGCGGCGTCACGAGGCCTGAAGAGGAGGCGACTTGGAGTCGTGATGAAGAGGGGACGGTGTTGATGAGGAGCTTGCCGTCGGGGCCTTGGATTTCGCTGGTGAGGAGTTGGAAAGTGAGAGGGAGGGGGAGAAGAGCTGTGGTTAAGAGGGCTTGCTCGGACGATGGATGTGTGGTGATGTGGATGGGCAGGGAGACTTACGTAGCGCAGTCGTGGGCGTGCACCTGGGTCCTGCTGCCGTAGAGCTGGGTGATGGCGCCGTTGGACCACTCGATGGTACCGAGGGCGTTGTCAACGTCGCCGTTGTCGCGCATCTTGTGGTAGACAGCAGTGGTACCGGTAGCCCAGACCCTGTTTGGTCTGAGGAGGCCTTGCTTATCGGTCGTTGGCGAGAGCAGCCAGAGGGCGAGGTCGATATCATGGATGAGGCAGTCGACAAAGATGCCGCCGGACTGGGCGTTGTACGCCATCACGGCGTCCTCGGGCAGAGCCAGGTCGGCCGTATGGCTACGCAGCATGAAGGGTTGGCCCACCTCGCCCTGCTGGATGCGGCTGTGGGCGTCGCGGTAGGACTCGTCAAAGCGGCGCGAGTAGCCGACGACGACGAGCTGCTTGGGGTGGTGCGCGGCCACGTCAGCCACGCGGCGCGCCTCGTCGAGCCGGATCGAGAGGGGCTTTTCGATAAAGACGTGCTTGCCCGCCTCGATGGCCTCGACAGCCTGCGAGGCGTGGAGCGGCGTCGAACACGCAATCCACACCAGCTCGACGGTGGGAAAGGCGACGAGCTCGGTGAAGCTCGAGACGAACGTGGCACCGGGAAGGTGGGTGGCCACCCACGGTGCGACGTGCGGGTTGGCGTCGTAGACGCAGACGATTTCGGCGACGCACAAGAGGTTGAGCGCGTGGCGTTGGCCCATACGCCCAAGACCGCTGATGGCCACGCGCACGCGACGGGACGACATGGTGGTGGTTGACGAGGGATGGGAGACCAAGTGGCGGCGAATCGAGCAGGCGGTGTCGGCGAGCTGGTAGGGAGGGGTGTCTGGACTTCAGCCAAGAGATCAGAAAGAGGGATGCGGAACAGCGCCCTCATTGATGGCTTATTTATCAACCTGAGGCTCGACATCGACACCTATGCCAGCGACATGATAAACCTTGCCTGCTCTTGACTGAGCGGCGGTCATGTGGGCGCAACGTTAGCCTGCTCTGCTAGCGAGGCCAGCGCTGCCAACCATCCGCCGCGCGCACCGAGGCAGCCCGGTCTGGCTCACGGTTCGATGCGACGTTTGATGCGGCTGCCATTGCCAGCGGGGCGCTCGTGTTTGTTGCCGTAACCACCGTGCGGACCGTGGTTGCCAAACCATGAGCCAGCCGGGCGCGGCTGTTGGAGCGTGGTGGCGACCACGACGGCCGCGCCGCGCATCGAATCCGATGGAAGTTTGCACCAAAAAAGGATACGGCTATCTATCCATGCTTGGACGCCCGTTTCTGCCCCGGGCGGAAGCTTCAAGAACAAGCGTCCATCCTGCGCCCACCTTGTAGCGCAGACGCCGTGCGAGGTCCAGATGAATCCGTTGACTACTTCCTCCTTTGTCCGGGTAGCCACGGAGAGGCGCCATGGCACGCAAAGAAGCACTAAGAAGGTCGGAGCTCAGCTGCCAACGTGCCGCATCTGGAGCCAGTTCCCGCCCAAGGAAGAGAAACCAACATTGGCCCAATCGCAGCGCCAGTGTTCCCGCTACAGCTCAAAGCAAGGGCCACCTCCCAAAGAAGACCAAGGAAGGAGCGTCGTAGCAGCTTTGTTCCAGCATGCTACCGAGGCGGGAGACGCTCGGTGTCTGTGAGGATGGAGGCATTGCGCTCAAGGCAAACAAAGGGTTTTTAAAAGCAGGGTCCACATACAGGTGCAGGCAGCGCCACTCGCCCGTTCGGTTGGCAAAATAGGTGATGCGGAGAGACACATGAATCATGGCAAAAGTTCCCTGCCGGGGAATCGAACCCCGAATTGAACAGACAATCGGCTCGAACGAACGGCATTGGGGTGAGAGTGTCCTATACTGACCATTGTACTAACCAGAAGCGGTTGAAAAAAAAAATGGTAGTATGTTGTATATAATGATTTGCTTGTATGGCTGCAAGGGCTCACTTCCCTTCGCCTCCACGTTGGCTGTTGCAATGCACGCGCAACGTGCACAGGCCGTTCGGTTGGGCCTCTGATGCTGCTCACCACTCATAGTCCACACCCCATTCCTTTCGCCAGCTCGGGCAACCTCCACCACCACCACCGCCACCATCTCCCCTTTTACTCTCCATCCCAAGCATTGTCCCTCAACCTCGCACCCCAACCACGCCGCAACCATGTCATCCGCAATCAACCTCGAAGAGATCCACCAATTTGCGGTGCAGCTCTCGAAAAAGGCCGGACAGGCCATCCTCCAAGGCTCGGCCAACCGCTTCAAAAACATGACGGGTTTCGACGAAAAGAAAAACACGGCCGACCTCGTCACCGAGACCGACCAGGCCACCGAGGCGCTCGTCAAGCGCGAAATCGCAGCCGCTTATCCGGATCACAAGTGAGCCGCACCGAATCGACCCGCGGCGGACCAAAGCGACTAAAGGGAATAAAGGAGGGAAAGGTTTTTCTTCCAGGGGGCTGACTAAAGAGTGTGCGTGGTGTGTGCTGATCAACAGGTTTATCGGAGAGGAGAGCTGGGCGGCGGGAGAGGAGAATCAGTTGACCGACGACCCGACGTGGATCATTGACCCGTGAGTGCTGCTGCCGCCTGGGCGGGGCAGGAGGGGGGAGAATTAGTTTTCTTCTTGCAGGCCTGACCTATCTTTTTCTCATGGTCCAACCTTGTCCTCCCCTGCTCATCCGATTGCGGGTGACTGCAGCATCGACGGTACGACCAACTTTGTCCACGGATTGTAAGTTCGCTCGATCCCACCTGCTGCTCGTCGCTCTTGACTCCTTGAACCCTTTAACGGATGACGCTCTGGCTGTTTCTCCGTCGTTTACTCGCCTTTTTCTTGTCTTTTTGCAGCCCGTTCGCCTGCATCTCGATCGGCTTCGTCTACCGCCAAGAACCCGTGATTGGCGTCATCTACGCTCCCTTCCTCGAGCACCTCTACACCGGCCTCAAGGGATCCGGCTCGTACGTCTCGACGCCGCAGCATCCTGCGCCACGCAAGCTTCCGCTCTCAGACCCGCTGCCGCTACCCAGCCTGCGCCAGGCGCTCGTCGCCTTCGAGTGGGGATCGGAGCGTAAAAAGTCTGTGCTCGACAAGAAGCTCAAGAGCTTTGAACGCCTCACGGGCGACGCCGACGGTGGGGTCGAGGGCGGACAGATGGTCCAGGGTGTCAGGTCGATGGGATCGGCCGCGCTCAACTTTGCCAATGTCGCGGCGGGGAACATCGATCTGTACTGGGAGATCGGATGCTGGGCATGGGATGTTTGTGCGGGTATCGTGATTGCTAAAGAGGCGTGGGTATTAAGTTTGCTCCACCCCCTCTTTTTTCCCCTCCACACACATACGCACACGCACACACTCTCTCTATTTCTCAGCGTCTCTTGCACACCACGCACACCATCCCACCTCGATTCAGAGACGACTACTGACCAATTCCTCCTCCTCTTCTCAACTTTCTTTTACTCTCGACGCGCTCTTCCTGCATTTCATGCATCATACGTGCAGGGGCTGCGCCATTGTCGGTTCGCAATCGGCCGCTCTGGCCAGCCTCGAATTCAACGCAGCCAAGGGCGAGGGTTTCAACGACATCCCTCCCCACCTCCTCACCGGACGCAAGTACGTCGTCCTCCGCGCCATCGCCGATACCGAGTCCGAGCCGGGCCTCGAGGCCCAAAAACGGACCATCAAGTCGTTTTACCAGGCCATCGAGGAGTGGGATCCCTAGACGTCTTCCCACTTTTTGGTTTTGTCCCCGTCTCCACCCTGCTCTTCCTACCAAATCCCTCATGAAAAGCATGTAAAGACGGAGCAGCGATCCGTGTCCTCCAAAGAGGATGTGGGCTAGGATGTGTGGCAAGTCTGTGTTTCAGCATAGCCACAATCGATGCAGGTCTCTTAAGGTACAATCGGCGGGTCTAAGGCGAGGGGGGTCCCGGTACGCCGGAACGGCACGTCCGTAAGCATGCGAAAGACGCGGAAGAGGCCGTGGGATATACTTGTCCCCGCACGTAGGCGGTGCGATGCGGCAGGGGCTGCGGGATTGGGAATCAGGCAAGAACTGGGGAAGGGTAGAGGGAAGAGTAGTCCTAGATAAAAAGGTAGGGGGTGGGAAAGGCTTAAGGAAACAAAAGTGTCCTTCAAGATGCGAGCACAAATAGGAAAGCATCAAGACGTATCCATGCCGGTAGCGGCGGTCGAGGGTAGTGATGCATCCTCGTCCATCTGGCTACCGGCCTGGCCTTCGGCTTCCGGCTTTGCGTCGCCGTCCTGTTGCTGCTGTGCGGTGGCGTCGCGGGCGGCCGCACGGTCACCGGCGGCCCACGCGACGCCTTTGCCCGTCAGCACCGGATCCTCGGGCGCCGGCAGGCCCAGTTGGTGGCGCAGCTCAGCTATCTCCTTTCGGCAAACTTCGAGCGCCTCGTCCCTGCGCGCCAGCCGCTTCTTGAGCCGCACCAGGTACTCGTTGCTGTGCCGCAGCAGCGCCACCTTCGAGATGGCCTTGTTGGCACTGTGCGCCATCTCCGGGTCGCCAACGTCGGCGACATTGAACCGCTCAGCCGTCTGGTCCTCGGACCGACCGTCGGGTCCCAGCAGCGATCCGCCGGGCGCATCCTCGTCCAGCGTGATAGCTGGCATCAGCCCGCGCAACTCGTCGAAGCAAAACTTGAGGCTGTCGCGCCGCTTCTGCTCGGCCGCCTTGTGCGACGTCCTTCGAGACTCGAGACCGCCGGCCGATTTGTACGACATCCACGCCTCGCGATCCGCCTGCGAGAGCCCGCCCGGCTGGATCGGTAGGGCACCGTTGGGTAGGATGTGCGGCAGGTGGCCCGAACCGTAGCTGGTGCCGCCGCCATTGCTACCGGTGCCGTTGCCGATGTTGAAAGTCACCTTCGGTCCAGACGGCTGCGCGCCGCCGGCAGGGGCGATGTTGGCATATTGTTGTTGCTGCGCCGAATGCTCGCCTTCGGCGCGATTTTTGCCCTTGATCGCACTGGCCGCAGGCGGGTTCCGAGGTCCGGGAACAGGGGCCAGGTTTTGCAGGCTGCTATGCTTGCCCTCCGAAGGCCGGAGGCCCATCACCGATCCGGGCGTAAGCGGCTTTGAAGGCGGTAACGTGGGGGGAGGCATGCTCTCGCCGCTTAGGTCGATTGGTGACGGCGTTGACGACGTGCCATCGCTGTGCGGCGCTTCCATCGACAGATGCCGTGAGTGGCCCCTCGAGCCCGCCTCGGAGACGGACGGTCTTCTCGAGCTGGGGCCCGAGGTCGACGTGATGATGGACTGGACGTTGGTCGCCGATCCGTTGCTGATCGAGTCCTTCTTTCTCCTGCCTATGCTGCTGTGGGTCGGCTTGATCAGTGGCGAAGGTCGCACCTTGTTAGCGCGCGCTTCTGCGGTCGTACTTCGGTTCTTGCGAATCTTGGAACCCGATGTGTTTGGCTTGCCCATCAGCGCCAGCGGCGATGCCGTAGGTGTGTTACTGACCACAGCGTTGAAGGCGGGCGATGCTGTGAGGCTAGACGCCTGTTGCTGCATCTGCTGGTGCGCCAGGTGACCCATCTGCGCTGGCGGCAGCATGAGTTCTCCCAACGAAGGAGGCTGCGGCCCGAGTGCGGGCGAGGTGAGGGGCGAAAACAGCTCGTGCATCACGATGCCGGTGCTGGCGTTTGAAAAGACACTGGCCGGAGTCACAGCAGGCGACTCGACAGGCGTGTACTGGTTCTGCAAGGACAGATCGAGGAGCACGCTCTGAGTGTGAGCACCATCAGATCCGGCATCCGAAGTCATGATCGGATGAGAAACTCACCATAAAACCCCTCGGCGCCTCGACAGGGTGCGCGGAGATGGACTGAGAGCCGACAGGCATGTTTAGGGGAGACATGAAGCTCGCCTGACCGGGTGGACAGCTCGTGTTGTTGAACGCACCCGAGCCAAGCGGCGTCAACAATCCATACTGCGCCAAGGCGGCCGAGGTTTCGTTGCCACCGCTGCCCGGCGTTAGAAGTCCACTGGCCGGAACAGTCCACTGGCCATGTTGCCCGTTCTGCTGGTCTGGCCCCGCAGCACCCTGCTGACCGCCGCTACCCAAGATGCTCTGCAGAGCGGCCAAGAAGCTGGACTGCTGATTTTGCGAAAGGTCGGTGCCAAGGCTTGGAGCAACGCTGTGGCCCACTGGGGCGGCACTGGGCTGCCCTGGACCGCCTTGACTCTGTCCTTGATGGGCCTGCTGCATTCGCTGGAGTTGCTCGAGCTGCTGCTTTAGCAAGGCAGTCTGCATGGTTTGGATGCGCTCCGACCGCTCCTTTTCCAGGAGTATCCTCTGCAGATCTGCGATGCTCATCTGCGGCATCAACCCCGATTGCTGCTGTTCGGGGGGCGAGGGTTGCTGCGGGTGCTGCTGAGGATGGAGATGAGTTTGTGGTTGCGCGAAGTGCCGATGATGTTGCAACTGCTGGTGCTGGTGCGACTGTTGCTGCGGGATATGCGATTGTGGTTGCTGCTGCTGCTGTGGCTGTTGCGGCTGCTGCTGCATTAGCTGTTGTGGGGTTTGCTGCTGCAGATAGCCGCCATACTGGGCGTCCGCGCCCGAATTCTTCCGCATGCGATTCTCGACACCGCCCGTCACGTTTGCGGAGCTTGATGCAGACTGTGGGCTGGCCGACTCTTCGAATCGGGCCCGACCGAGGTTGATGGAGGGCGAGGTGTGGCTGGATGGCAGGTGTGACGATGGTAGTGCATCTATGCGCGATAGGTTAGAGGGGCTCGGGTGATGACTAGCGTGAGCTGAGGAGCCTCCGTCAGAGGGCGCGTGGGAGGTAGGAGGCTGGCCAAAGATGGAAAAATCACCCAGGCCTGAGGGGAGGGCAAAGTCGGACGACGAGCCAAAATCAAACGTCTCCATGGCGAAATTGGCCGTCGGAGTGCTGGCGTTGTGGCTGGAAGGCTGAAGCGCTGGGCTGGTGTGCAATCTCGACGGCGGCTAGCAGGCTGCGGGCGCTGCGGACTGCGGTGGGGGGCGGTGTCGAGGCGGTGTCGAGGAGGCAAGCTCCGTCCGGCGCCAAGACAAGGCCACAGTGGTGACAGTCCGCGCGCTGAAGGAGGCGAAGATGAGCGCTGGATGGTAGTGTGTGGGCGCGCGTGCACAAACGGCTGCTCGATGATGGGTACGAAATGTGGCGGATGGAGGCGCACGATAGCCGAGGTGGTTGCGGAGCGTGCGCGGACTAGGAGCCAAAGGGGGGGGGGGGGGGACGGCGAAGGAGAGAGGGGATGGAGGAGGAGGTGGTGGTGGGGTGGACAAGAGCGTGGATGGGGCGCAAGGAGCGGGCGGCAGGTTGGACGAGCAGCAGATGTCGGCAAAATTCGTCGGGTGGATGGGCGGCAGCGTTGCAAGCAGCGATGTGAACCAGACGGTTGGAGGCGACTGGCGGGGTCAGTGCAGAGCGAGCAAGCAAGCAAGCAAGCAAGCAAGCCGCGCTCCCGTCCACAGCAGAGCAGCTACATTTCATCAACAACCCAGCCACAATCCAAAAAAAATTAAAATTAAAAAATTAAAAAAAAAAAAATTAAAAGCAAATTAAAAATCAAAAATTGATCCCCCTTTTCCTTGCTCGGCCTCGGAGGCGATGGGGGATGACTCCACGAAAGCCGGTTGCGTCTGTTCGGTGCCAGGTACCTGTCGACGTCGACATATGTAGAATGGTGGGCCAAAGCCTCGTCTGCTGCAACCATGATTCGTCACCGCCAGACTAAAGCACAATGCAGCACAGGCAGCAAGCAATCGTCAGTTGCTATTCCCCTCCTTGTCCCTTACCCTTCTCTGCAGTGACCGAGAGGGTGGTTGGATTGTATGGCTTTTCTTGGCTGTTTCCTTTTTTTTTTTTTTCTTTTTTTTTTTTTTTTTTTTTTTTTTTTTTATTTTTTTTTTATTTTTTTTTGTGTTTGTTT